>BMAW01001101.1:844415-950970 GCA_019974015.1 Nephila pilipes | reverse complement strand
TCTATTTCAAATACCTAATAATAAAATCAAACCTCCAAAGCATTTCTTTAACAATAGATTTACTATTGCTCACTTGATTAATTTAATTTCTCATGTTTCATATTTTAAACTTTTCATGCTTTTTTTTAAAACTCCTGGGCAGGTGAAATAACCAAAGTTCTGTCTTATCCATAACAATTAGCCAATCTACTGGGGATTAAACCCCATAAGGGTTATGTACTCCAATATTTAAATTCCGCTTGTGTTGTGTTTCGAACTATGAAACCAGTAAAAAAGGAGCGGTTTTCCTCACCCCCGACGATTTTTTACAACGTTTTTCTGAATTTCACTTGGTGTGTGTGTATGTGTGTGTGTGTGTCATCAAATTTTCGATCGTTAATTTAACCAACTTCCCATCAAGCTAGAGCTTTGAAATTTTGGGAATCGTTCGTACTCGCCTAACAATGCAATATTTAGACGTTTGCGAAAAGTTTTAACTAATATTTCAATAATTTTAATAAGTCAAAATATTCTTTCCTCTCGGCGCTTTTAGAATTGAGGAAAAAATTTCTTTCCCCCTCTGGGAGCACCAGGCACTCCCCACGCATGAGGTATCGTAAACCTTTTGTACTCACAAAGGGGAGATACTATCTCCGAGATAGTAAGGGTTGCTGACTTTTAGTCAGTAATCATTCGCAAGAAAGAAAGTTTCCAATATTTGGCGCCGTGTCTTATCACAATAATTTTTTCTGAATTCTGGTTCCCATTCTTTTTTTAATAGAATGACTTACAAACTTTCAAATGCATGTTTTGATTTTATGAGTATTATGAATTTTTTAATACTCTCACAAATGTCTCTTTTTAAGTAAATTTTAAAGTTAAAAATAACTAACAGTTTTAACTAATATTTCAATAATTTTCTCTAATACACTTTGCCCCCATATAAAAACGTTGTTTTTAAAAACGTTGGTTTTTATATCGAATTATTCACTGATAACCTTACAATAGCAACCATAGCGATTCATACCAAATCAGGTGGATATTGCGCGTCTTTCTTTTTGAATGTTGAATATATCCATTTCTTGTACACGTTACTCAGCATGTTGAATATATCCATTTCTTGTACACGTTACTCAGCATGTTGAATATATCCATTTCTTGTACACGTTACTCAGCATAAAGGATGTAACCTTAATATTTTGTGTAAAAAGACACTTTGACATTGCATATACAACGAAACGAAGAATTTTGGAAAGCCCCAATTTCAAAGTTAGTTTAGTTTAGTTTAGTTTTTATTAACGTCGCACTAGAAGCCACACGAGGGCTATTGGCGACGGACCTCGTAATTTTGAACCACGGTCAAGTGACGAGGACGACACCTGAGCTGGCACCCCCCTCTCCTAACATCCACACCACGCCAACGGGAGGACTAATTTCAAAGTTAACAAAATTTTAATTTAAATGTATTTCACCTGCAATTATTGATGGAAGAGTGCCTCGGAAGATGCCTTTGATAGAACCATCTGAAGTAGAAGCAATTAAAAACAAAAAGCAAAAAATTGAATTGTATTATATTCTAATAAAGTTTATATATTCTCAAAGTGGTTTTCATAAAAACTGTACGAATTATGTATAAATGAAATAATTTTGATATCAAATGTGTATTTAAATATATATATATATATATATATATATATATTCTTTTGTACCTAAATGTACCAAAAGGACAGACGAATGCAGTCTTGTCTTGATCTGCTGGGTTGACCTATACTAGATGATAATCAGATTTTAAGTCAAGGGTAGACATAAAAGCAGTAGATTTTGCATCAGGTAACAGGGCATCCATGAGAGGCAATGGATATTTGTCAGGTATAGTAACCGCATTTACCTTACGATAATCTATACACAATCTAACAATTCCATTTGACTTTGGAATTAAGGCTACCGGGGTTGCATATGACGACTCGCATTCCTCTATAATACTATTGCCCAACAGGTTATCAATTTCTTTCTTTAAAAGTTCTTTCCTGTTTAGAGATAGTCAGTAAGGGGTAGTTGAAACTGGTGTGTGTGTGTGGGGGGTCACCTGTGTTAATAAAATGTTTTACAAATGGAGTTGGTTCTCCCCCTAGCCTGAAAACATCTTTAATTTCATTAAGCAGGACTATTAAGTGTTTTCTTTCTTCTGCATCAAGGTCCTGTCCTTCACGCAAATGAAGATCACTGGTTTAAATTTCATCAGCAGGGTTGCTCTGTACTGGAACATCACTGGAAATTGAATTTGTGGGACAAGAACTATTATTCATTTCGACAGGACTGTCGTTTGTAGGCAAGGGAATATCTTATGCAAAAGGTATTCTGCGTTTTGGTTTGTCACCAAAATACCAATAGTTTTTACGCATGTTCATTACAATTCCTGATGTCTTTAAAAAGTCAACACCTAGTAGAGTCCGGTTCCCTGGCAGAAAAATTAAATCAGTTTGAAAAGTTCGTCCACATATAGTGATTGACACTGTAGCTTTTTGAACAAGTGATGTGGATTGTTGACCATCAGCCAGACGCATAGAAAGATAAAGTTCTGTGAATTTTTGTCCACGATTTTTTAAAAATTTAAACATCAGTTCTCCACCAACTGACTGGCTGGCTCCAGTTTTAGCCCAAACTGTGTGTGTAGCTTCATAAACTTCAATGTCGAGTAGAGTTACTGGAGAGGTAACACATGGGAACATCTGTATGGCATTAACAGAAGCACGCTCTTTCTTTAATGAACATTTTGGACATTTCACCTTTATAAACCCTGGATTGCCACAACCATAACAAGAAATAGGTGGGCGTCAAACAATGTTGTTAACATTTTGTGACTGCATATAGCTAGAGTTAGCAAAAGAATTGTTGTGGTTACTTAAAACTTTTTTTCTATTTTGGTGGAATGGTTTTTTCCTAAATTCTTGATTATTTGTATTTCTAGGAAACCGAGTTTGTATAGTGTTTTGGGGAAATTTGCTATTTTTTTGTGAAGGAGTTCTTATATTTTCATATAAATCCAGCTTTTCAGCTAACACAATAGGATCATTATGTTTTTCCCAACTATCTAAATAATGATTCTTATATTCTGGTAGACACTTTTTCTCAATTTGATCTACAATGATGAGATCTGTTAACTTATCAGATGAATTAATTTCTAATTCCTTTAGCTAACCTTCAAAGTAAGTTCTAAGGTAAAAAAAAAACCTTTCCAAGTGGAATGATCCCGTTTCTGATGTCGACTAAAGAGAACTCTTAATCGGTCTGCTGTCAGCATAAATCTTTGTAACAATATATTGGGAATATGAGCATAATTTCTGAACATCTCTTCTGGTTTTCTCGCTATCAATCTGGTAATATCACTTGGAAGGACTCCATTTAAATGCAATACCCAAAATCTGCAAGTACATTCAGAAGCTTCATTTGCCTTTCGAACTTTGTTAAGAACAATGACATGGCATCTGAATCAGGACTAAATGGGGGTAACAAAATCAAGTCTCATTGGGTTAGAATTGATTTGAGTAGGGTTATCTATGGACTTTATAGGATTTTGTGCTTGCAATTTAAGCTTTTCAAACTCAAATGCTCTCTGTTCAGCTAGTTTCTTGTCCTCCCTTTTTATTTTCTTATTGCTATACAGCATTTTATATTCTTCGATTATGTTATCTAACATTTCTTTGACAAACTGCTTATTATCCTTAAAGAATGTGCACGTACTGATTTTGTCGCGTTAATCGATGATTTTATCTTCAGAAGTAACAGACACTTTTAATTCTAATGCTAAGTTATAAAGGTCAATCTTCTTGCCTCTTGAGAGAAATGCCATTTGATCTGATACAATTATTTAAATTCAAGTTTCTTATGTCAGCTTAAAATAATAAATTAAATTAGTTTTCCCAATTAACTGATTAAGAATTAAATACTCATTAAACAATTACCTTTCATGTAGCAGAAATATAACTAATAGAAAATTTCAGACGGATGCGCTCATAAACAAAATTATTCGACATATATGGATTTTGTGAAAACCTAAATAAAATTTTCATGAAATTCAAGAGTACATTCAAGTATAAAATAAAGCATTAAAAACAATTACATGTTGAAACAGTTGTAATGAATTGTGATGCTAAGAATATAGAATTGCTTATTAATTATATACAAAACATATACAAAGTTAAACGCAACCAGTTATGAGTTTTTGATGAAAGAAATATAATATTCAGAAAATACTTAATTTCTACACATCACATAAGCAAAATATATAAAAAACAGTTGCCAGAATGCTTAATAATCATTCATTTATAAGCACCAAAAGAAACAGTGACATTCTTATCATCCTAACCAAATTATATTATAATACCTTCTAATATTTAAAATATGCTTACTTAAATATTTATTGTAATTGGTCGACCAATATAGTTTGAATTATTTTAATGAAAACACAAAAATAAAATATTAAGAAAACTGGTGCAGAATAAATCAATTAACCTCCAATATATATACTCAAGGAATGATATCTTTAGAATCACAAAAATAGAATTTTCTGAAGACTATAAATATATCAAGTATGGTAAGAATAAAATAACTAGATTTGAAACATTATATAAATCAAAGTATAAATATAACAAGCAAGGATTTTTCACTCACACATAGAAATATCGGGTGTTATTTCTTCCAACACAAATCCCTCACTTCACACTAAAGACGATTAATTCTTACTTTAAAATATCTTGGGTGATATTTTTTCTATTTCACTTTAAATATCGGATGATATTTCTTCAAATATAAAAAACGAGCACTTTACATAGTACTTTCAAAATAAGTGTCGGGGCGACACACACACGTTGCACTCACGTAGTGAGCCGATCAAAAGGAAAAAAAAATGTCCGACGGGTCATGCCTTCACGTTGGGCGCCATTGTATCCCTCTAATGTTGTTATTATTTTAGGACAAAATAATGAACAGCTGGAATATATATTATTCATTATTCCCAGCTGTTCATTATTTTTCAGGAACAAATATTTAATATTCGACCCGTTCCACAACACAAGTCAGGTTACAAAACATATATATAATGCAGATTCACGAACATCACTTCATTCTGCTAAGAAGACTCTCGCCTTTTTTCGTGCTAGCGCTTGTCGTGCTTGCGCTCATAGTGCTTGTGCTTCTAACAACAACTCCAAAAAAAAACATGTGGCGCCGTTTAATAGTACATGGAAGGTAGCGTTAAATTACGGTGTTATAATATCTTGTTTAAATCAAACTCAGGTGTTCATTTGTTATTAATTTTTACACAGTGTTTAATTTACATATTGAACCACAAAATTAAATAATTACAGAATTAATTAATACACTGTAATTAATTTAATTTTAATTTACAGTGATTAATATTACTATTATACTTCTTCAGTTTGAAGAACCGCAAAGTAAACCCCATAATATTCAAATTTGGAAGTTATATTCTTTTAATAACTCAGGATATATATATATATATATATATATATATATATTATACTTACACTAGTTGCACAACAGACTAGAAGAATTATGGTTCTACTGTACACCTTTTGGGTTTATAGAAGGTAAGTTAATTTATTGTTTAAATTTTTGTATGCATATTCCATGTTTAAAAATTATTTATGTAATAATAAAACTTAATGAGCTAAAGTTCTTGATTTAGGATGAATCGTAAAATTGCTTCAAAATGTTCTATTTTTTTATTTTTATTTCGCAAGGTATTAAATTCCTTATCCGTTAATATTTGTAAAGATTGTAACTTTTGTAGTTTCGTTCAAAATATTTTTGACTAACTATACGTTTTCTTAAGAAATCCGTAAAGATTCTCCGCAATTTAATTACTTCGTTCATTTAAATACTTATTGACGGGGGGGGGGGCGTTTTTAGTCTTTATGAAAAGAAATTTGGGTTTTAATTATCTTGAAAAATTCAAAAGTTCATTTAAATAACTCTTGTCATAATCTTTTTTAAGAAATCATTGAGCCAAAATTATTCATTTATTCTTAACCAGCCGAATCGCATCACTGCATGATTGTAAAACAAAATTTAGTTTTAATAAATCAAACTTAGGTTAAATGACACCACTAATATGCTGTCATTTTTCATAATATTATCGCTTTGCCGTCATTTAAATAACTATTTTTTAATGCTATTTAATACATTGTTATTGATTTACAAAGTGTTTAATTTTATTGTTCATTTAAATATTAACTCCTATCGTAATATTTTTTAAGAAGTCATTGAGCCAAAATTAATGATTAATGCGCAAAAATTAATGAGTCAAAATTATCTATTTGTGTCAAAATGTTCTTCTTCTTCTTCTCCCCCCCCCCTCTCTCTCTTTTTTAAAAAAAAACAATTTGTGTGTTAAATGTAAGGGAATAAAATGTTATTTTTTTAGTTGGGAGTCAGTGTTCGAAAATACCTTCAACCCCTCTAAGTGAAGACTGCCCCATAATTACTACAGCAGGCAGAAATTTGACAAAACCGAAAGGGATGATCGATGGTAATGCATTTGTTCCATTAATGGGATTTTCTTATGAAATTTCGAATACGTTGACTGATGAACGAAAGTTTAATTGCATTCTGGTAGATTAGTATCAATAATGGAAACCTCTTGACAGTTGCCGGATTTTTCGAAATGTCGCATTTTGACCTCTTCGATATCATTGGTATTCTGTAATTCGGTTGTTAAATCTGCCATAGATATAATTTTTGTTGTTTCGGGAAGAAGGAATCTGGAAATGAATGCTCCCGTATTATTCTAGCAATTTACCGATAAATTTACGATTTGATCTCACGTTGAAATTGGTGCTACACATACGGGGTCAGAGGTACAAAAAAAATTTTATGTCAATATATCTGGAGATTTTTCATTTTGTTTCAGGTTGCAAAAGCTACGGATTTTATTTAGAGATGCGAGAAGAATTTTGTTTATTCTGTAATATTATGGAAATGGCTGTTACTTTTCTATTCTCAGTTGTTATTATTAGTTCCTTGTCAATTTTGAGGGTTTTCTTAAGGCTCCCGTCTACCCGCCATTTTGATTTCATGGACGTAATGTTAATCCTATGAAATTTTGACTTTAATTCTCATATCTTTATTATTTGAGCTATTTGAATGCAATAAAGTGCATCTGAAAGAGCAAAAAATAATGAAAGCTTCTGTGGAATTACTTTTTTTCTTCGATTTGTAAAAATATTTGAAAATATTTTTTTAAGACCTAAAAACTCAAAAACGAATCATTAAAATAAGAATAAAAATATTTTTAAAAATCTTAGGGAAAAAGTAATTCCACATAAGCATTCATTATTTTTTGCTCTTTCAAATGCACTTTATTGCATTAAAATAGTTCAAATAATAAAGAGGGGAGAATTAAAGTCAAAATTCCATAGTATTAACATTACGTCCACGAAATCAAAATGGCGGGTAGACGGGAGCCTTAAACATTTATAATTTCCGGCGTCCATCATGATTTCATTCATAATTAGATTTGGATCATCCATATCTTTTATCTTGAATGTGGAGTGATTCAGCTTAAGTCTCCACCAGAGGTATAAATACGATAATGTAAATGGTGTGCGAGTTCTTATCCATTTAATAAACGAAGACGACTTCTTTTTCAGACGTCAAGGGAAATGGAAAAAATAAATAAAATAAAATAAAAATATTGTTTAAGTCCAGCAGTATTAGGAAAGGTTAGATTATGCATTCCACCTCCTTCCATTTCTTTATCTACAACAAATTTATATGAGCGATTTTTTTAACTTTTGTCAAGACACGATGGGCATGCGCACTTGTTATTTGGATTGATTTTAAACCGGTTCCACGTGATTTTTTTTTTTTTTTTTTTTTGTATATGACTACAATCTTGATTGGAGATATGAGCGGTAATATAAACAACAAATCCGTATGATGGCAGTGCAAGGATAAAAACAGTGTGTTAGTAGTATTGGATTCGGGATTGAGCGCTGAGGTAGTGAGGTTGTTCGTTCCGGTTGAAGTTGGCTCTTGCTCCGTTTTCAGGGAGTTTTTGTCTTTTACAGTTGGTGTTTAAACCATCTTATTTTTTGCTGGACTTAGTGTTTTTTCTTATTCTTTTTCAATTGGACTTTGGTAAGTTAACCAAATCTTTTTTATTTCTTCAACTTTGACGGAGACTCAAGCTGTGTCATTCCATATTTAAAATCACGGATATTGATAAACGAGGAGAAGTAACAAATAGAAACATGACGGATGCAAGGGAAAATAAATATTTTAAAAACCTTAAAAGTGACAAGGAACTTGTGTTAAGACTTGGAAACAGGAAATATTCTAACATTTCAATAATTCTAGAAAATAAACTACAAGAATCTACCATACCCAAAACAAACCCGAAGCTTTTACTCGCTGAATTAAAAAGTAAAATCTCAAGACATGCTAATATTAATAACATGTCATTCACACGCAGTGGAAAAATAAAATTTAACACCACAGACCCTGTTTGCGCAACCCAGATTCTTGGAATGGAGAAACTCCTGAAAATATCGGTTAAAGCCAGCCTCGTATGGGAAGTATTCACATCCCGTTTTCTTCTCCATCAAATTCCGACAGACATACCTATAGAAGATTTGGCATCTGAAATACAACTGAGTAATAATATCGAAATTGTTGAAATGCGACGTTTTATTAAATCCGGCAGTAATCAAGAAGTTACCCCCATTTTAATTACTATTCTTGGTACAAGTCTACCAGACAGTATTAAACTTTGGTTCATTAATCACCGCATTCAAAATTCCATAGATAAACCCCGTCAATGCAATAAATGCTTTAGTTTTTTTCATCCCTCCAGATTTTGCAACAAACCTGCTATCTGTATTAATTGTGGACTATCCCATACGGGTCAGTGTACCAATGCTACAAACTGTATTAATTGTAAACAGGATCACCCGGCCAATTCTCCACTCTGCCCCTTCTACATTAAAGAAAAACAGATATTAGAATTAAAATGTACTCAACATCTACCTATGGGTGAAGCGAGACGAAAATACCGTGAAACTCATTCTGAAAATTATTCATCGGCATTGAAAATAACAGTACCGAATAAGATACAAGATCTGGAAAAAAAATTAGAAAATATGGTAGTAAATTTTCAAACAGCCCTCGAGAAACAGACAGTATCTTTATTAGAAATCGTACAAAAAATGATGGAAACTATGTTTTCACAACTCTGCAATATTATGGAAATACAAAAAGGGTCTGTATCTCCATCCAGAAAAGAAAAAAAAGCCGGATCAGAGGTACAAAAATTTTATGCTTCTGTTCCGGATGCATCCCTTCATAAAGAAGATGCATCAAATAACATTGAAATGGGATAGCTAGTTCATAATATTTAATCTTAATTTATTTTTTTTTCAGAGGGTAAATAACTCCGGTAACAATAATTTTTTTTCTCTATCCTCAAGGGGAGGTTTAGATTTTTTTTTCATTACAACTAACTTTTCTTTACTTTTTATGCTTTTTCTACAATGGAACTGTAGAAGTATACAAAACAAATCCATTTGGTTCAGCATCCCTCCCTTTTCTCAAACAGATATTTGGATTTTTCAAGAAACTTTTCTAAAACCGGATAATAGATTGCATATTCCAGGAAAGAATATTTTCAGACAAGATCGACTTGACAGACCAGGAGGAGGATTGCTTATAGCAGTTCCAATGAATCTTTCTGCTCGTCATATCCCTATTCCATTTCCTCAATCATCTGACATCGAATGTTTAATTATCCATGTCACTATAAATAACTTCTCTTTCTATATCATTAATTTATATGCATCTCGAGGACTTAATATTATCTTAATAAAATCCTATTTAGAATCTTTAACTGATCCAATCTTCATTTTTGGTGATTTTAGTGGGGATCTAATCACACTTCGCATTACAGCAACGATTTTGTGGAATGGCTAACCAACTCCAACTTTATTCTTCTTAATACCAAAGCTCCGACTCACAGAAGTACAGTAGGTGCTGCTGCACTCATTGATCTTACCCTTTGCTCTGCCAACCTTTTTGGATGCACCAATACTTATGTTTTAGACAGCTCCTTCAACAGTGACCATTGCCCTATCATCACAGAATTTAATCTTCACAGCCCTCTTCAGCGGAATGTAAAAAAAGTAAATTGGCAATCAGTGATGAAACAAATTGAATCTATTTTATACAATATAGAGGAAAACAATATCAATCTCTCGGATACTTTTGCTAATATAATTCCTAATAATACTCGAAAAATTAAAATTTCCAATAAATATTTCCCACCTTGGTGGAACTGGGCTTGCAACAATTTTTACAAACTCAAGAAGTATTTCAGAAAAAAGGCCATACATAATATTTCTCCTCATCAATGGATTCAATACAAAAAATATTACAGCAAACTCAGATTCCATATTAAAAAAGCCAAGAAAAGGTACTGGGATAAAATATGTAACAATGCTAGCAATCCAAGAATCTTTTTTAATATATTGAAAAAATTATCTACTCAAGTGAATCCTGAATCAACTACAAATATTCTTCAAGTTTACAATAGATTTATCACTCACCCGCAAATTCAATCCAACCTTTTTGCTGACTTTTTTCAATCCAACAATATTCTCCACGAACCAATTCCTTTAGATTTTCTATCTAAAGATAATCTTCTTAATAAACCGTTCCATATATCTGAACTAAGTAAAGCAATAAAAACTTCCAGAAATACTACCCCAGGCGCAGACCAGATCCCTGCTACTGTACTAAAAGGATTAAATCCAAGAGAAAAAACTATTGTTCTCAAATATTTTCAACAATTATTTGATATCTCAAAAGTCCCACAATCATGAAAACATGCCATCATCCTTCCTATTCCCAAACCATACAAAGATAAAACTAAAATATCCTCTTACAGATCCATTGCTTTAACTTCGGTTTTCTCGAAAACGTTTGAAAGAATTTTATCCGGTCGCATTACTCATTATCTGACAATTAATCAAAAGCTTAATCCTCAACATTATGGTTTTGTTCCTTTTAAGGACAGTAGAACCGCGACTTACCTTATTCATAAGGCAATAGTTGATGCTAAATTAGGAAAGAATTATTTCGTGGGAATTAGCCTTGATATAAAAAGTGCTTATGATTCTGTATATATAGATGACCTCCTTTACAAATGTCTACAAATAGGAATAACGGGAAAAATAGCTCTTTGGATTCACGAATTTCTCTCGAATAGATCCTTTCAAATTCGATGGAGGAACGTTCTCTCAATAGAAAAAAATTCTTTTTAAAGGTCTCCCCCAGGGCAGTGTTTTATCCCCAATTTTATTTACCATCTACATGTATGATTTTTTTGAAACTTTGGATTCTGGAGTGAAATGTTCTATTTATGCTGATGATATTTTTATTAATTGTTCCCATCACTCTCTTGATACCATATGTCGCAAACTACAAAATACCCTGGAAAGAATTACTCAGTGGTGCAATTATTGGAAACTAAATTTAAGTCATGAAAAAAGTACTATTGCAGAGCTTTCTAACAAAAGAATTCATACTTTTCCTGATGTGTTATTGGCTGGTTACCCTCTCCCATGGCAAACCTCTATCAAATATTTAGGAGTATATTTCTCCAAATGGAAACAAAATACTACCATCATGAACCAAATGAAAAATAAATCTCTAAAAAAGATTAATGCCCTTAAAGGTATGGCCTACAAACATCATGGTCCGCGAGCTAATAATATTTTTCAGTTAATCAACAATAGTATCTGCAGCTCCTTTTTCTACACTTGCCACATCATTAATAAATGGTCGGATCATCAACTAAAACCTTTTAATATTATTCAAACCAAAGCTCTCAGAATCGCTCTAGTTCTTCCTCAGTGGACCCCAATATCGTTCTTTTGAAATTGGCTGGACAAGAATTGCTCTCTGAAAAAATTAGACGGCTGGCGCAAATTTTTTTTATTGTTCAAATATCTAATGGGAAATATTCCCCTATGCATCTGAATAACCAGGGTTCAATAAATCTAGCAATAATGGAAGATGACAAGAAATGTGTTGATCATATTCTTAGAAATTTAAATACCGATAGGGAAAAGATAATCTCAATCCCTAATCTTATCCATTTCACTGATATTCCTTGTTCAATTTATACGAATGAATTCTGCTTTCAAAACAAAAATCTGCCTATCCCTATAATTAATAACTCCTTTAATGAATTACTAGAACACAGATTCCAAGATTTTTTCATAATTGCTACAGATGCATCTAAGACCCCAAACATTACTTCCATAGCAGGTGTAACACGAACTACTTCCTTTTCTTATAAAATTAATCCAATCAACTCCATCTTCACGGCTGAAGCGCTAGCGATTTGTCAAGCTCTGGATGAACTTACAGAAGTGCATAATAAATTGCTCATTCTATCCGATAGCTATTCAGTTTTATATGCATTACAAAATTTCTCTATCAAATCCCTAAGGTGATTCATAGATTGGTCAATAAGATCCTTATTCTTTCTCATTATAATATGCAGTTGGTATTTCTTTGGATTCAAGGTCACTAAAAAATTTATTGGAATGAACAAGCTGACAAAATCGCAAGATCTGTAACGGAATTTGACGTAAATATCGACTGGATAGCTTCAGAAGACATCCATGCATACAATTACCATAACAGACTAGAAAAAACTAAAGGAAATTTTTACTGCAGCAAATACTTTGAAATTTTGGGGAACATTCCTACCATTGATACTATCTCTAATTGGACAAATAACAGAAGAGAGGAAATTCTAGGAATCCGATGTCACAGCAAAATGATAATTACTCCTGGTCTTTTAAATAAATTTAATTTGCAGGATAATGCTCTGTGTTCTACCTGTAGTAGGATTAATGATCTGGATCACATTCTCTTAAATTGCGCAAATTATACTTCCCATAGAAACGAACTCTGGAACTTTCTTCAAATAGATTCCTGCTGCATTATCACTTTCAGAGATCTTTTACAGAAAGCGGCATTAAATAAGAAGAACTTTAGAATTTTTTTTACAGAAAATGAAATTCTTTGATATTTATTAATTTAAAACTTTTTTCCAGATGGGGATAATGGCCCTTGTTGCCCTACATCCCTTCTTCATTTAATCAATCAATCAATTAAAACAGTGTGTTTGCCGTCATAAAATAGTGGTCCTGTGGATTTTAATAAATTAAAAAAAAAAATAGTACTATGTTTTATCCCTGTTTCGAATTTGACTTTTTTTTTTTTTTTTTTTTAATTTTTGAATTTATGAAAAAATTGAGCCATTTCTGATTTCTCTTTTTGAATTAATAAAATCTGCAATTTAGCAATGTATTATATATTTTATATTAGACATTAATATATAAATAGACAAATAAATAGACAGTGACAAATTTAAAAGAGGCTTTTATTATAAAATTTCAAAAAAATAAGAACCCTATTTTCATTTTTAATGTTGGTATTCTCTTCTTTGTGTAATGTTGATGTATTTGTTTATTTAAGGCTAAAATGTTTTAATGTTTGCTTTTGAAGTTAGCACTATTAAAAGTAAAAGCAAGTTCACTTTATGCAAAGAAATGAAAATTTAAAAATGATGTATTTAAATATAACAATAAATTGGTTATTTTTTTAATAAGTTTATTGATATTTAATTTTATTAATTAGAATAGTTCAAAATGTAAAAAACTTGTTGACTGAAATTTTGTTTAAAAATGCTGTATCTAACTCTAATATTAGGGATTAATTTTCTACGTATCTATTGTACAGTATTTTACAACATTATTTGTTGAAAAAAGTTTTAAATTAGGAAGTTTGTAAAATTTGAATGAAGGATTGGAAAGAAATTTTATTTAAAAAGAATAATGCATATAGTATATGGAACATATTTACTAAATATTAATTAAAATGCATTATATTATTGTAAAGATAAGCCAATAGTATATATATTATGGCATAAAATATAATTGTGTGAGTGGCTTATTCTCAAATATTTTGTTATAAATATCAAATCAAATATCTATCAAAACGAGCAAAAATTTAAAGGAAATAAAAAAGAGTAAAAGCTTGGCATCGTTAAAAAAAAAAAAAAAGGTGTGATTTGTAAATTAGAAATAAAACTTTGAGGGAAAAAGGTTTCCTGTGTGAAATAATTTTTAATGGTGTAACTTAAAAAAAATCTATCAGTAATTTAGTGAATAATAGTTTAGGCATAGATATTGAAAAGCCACAAACTGTACATTCAAGACAAAGTGTCTTGAACCTGCATAGAATAAACATTTATAATTAAATTATGGCTTTACTGGTAAGAAAATTTAAGCTATTCAGATGGAATTAATTAAGAATTTTGTTTTTACTATATTAATAATTTTAAAAATTATGCTAAGTCAAATACACACACTACATGTGTACATATATATACATATGTAAAAAATTATGTATATAAATTATAAAAAAACTACAAGAAATGTTTATAATCTAATATGTTTAAAAATACAAAAGAAATGTTTATAATCTAATACTTAAAATTAAAAGTTATTATTGTAAAAATTATTTAGATTGATAAAACTCAATTAAATAAATACATATGTGTATTGTGAAAATTATATTATTTGTGAACTGAGAAATCAAAATAAACAAATCTAAAAATATTTTTAAAAATTCTTATATTGAGAAAATAATGATTCAACGAATGCAGATAAAATAATGAAAATTGCTATTTCTGGCTTTGGAGAAAAATGCATGGTTAAATTTGTTTTTTGGATCCAAACTATCACACTCAGCAAATTACTTTATAAGAATGCTGGGTTTAAAAATACTTTATATTCTACAGTGTTTTTGATTTTGCATTAAAAAAATTTTTTTGAACCAAAAGTCTTTTCCTCCCCTTTTTTCTTTTCAAATTTTGTTTGTTTTTAAAAATGTAGATTTACCCAATAAAATTTTTCTGTCCATTATTAATTGTTTATTATTTTATTCTCGAATAGATGTGGTACAATTTTTTTTTTGTCTTAAAATACCATGTTAATTGCCGTTATGTGGAAAAAATTTTCTAGTGGATTTTTTTTAAATACAATAATGAAAAATGTATTACTTTCAGGTGATAGATTGTTTCAAGCTACTAAAACCATACATTTTTCATGAAGTCATTAAAAAAAAAAATTTTTGTCAAAAATTTTTCTACATAAATACTGGAATCCCCCCCCCCCACTTTCAGGAAAGCTGATAACTGACAATTTATAATTTATTTTCTTCTATTATCTAATTTTAGAATGCTTATGATATTGAATAATAAACAATTATTTTCATTATTTAGGTCTGTAGCTTTATACAGCTGGTTGAATAGATCTCATATTTGCATTATTTAGATGTGTAGCGTTATACAGCTTGTTGAAAATATCTCATATTTGCTTGTCTATGAAAGAAGAATATTGAATAAAAATTGTTTATGAGAAGGCTAAGATTAAATTTTTTAAAAAAGATAAATAACATTTACAGGTTTATAATTCTTGAATGTTTCATTTTTTCAAAAAAAGTTTTTTGAATTTGTATTTGTGTCACATAATGTTGCTTGAGATTCTATTATTAATTCAAACTTTTTTTGGTTTAGGTAACATTTTTCAGCAAAAGATGCATTCATTTACATCACATGTTGTTGAGTTTGATAATAATCAAAATCTTCCTTCCAAGTTCAATTGCGGCATGTGTAATTATGGAACTAACATATCCACTAATCTCAAATACCATCTGCTAACTCATACTGGAGAAAAGCCTTTCTGTTGCAAGTTTTGTGGCAAGAAATTTAGACATCCTACTACCTTGAGGCAGCATATTATTGTTCACAATTTAAATAATTAAATGCCCTTAAAAGATTATTTTAGTAAACTTATAATATAAAATATTGACTTGACAATATAATGTTAACAGCTTTCTTTGGAACTTACATATTTTCTTGGTGATTAAAAGAGATATCACATACTCACACTAAGATAATTTTACTTCCTTCCTCTCACCCTTCTCTTGTAATTGTTGATCACATTAATTGCTGATCACATCATTTTCATACAACAATGTTTTAGAATGATACTGATATTAATCAGTATTAAAAAAAAAAAAAAACTTAATGTGTCTTTAAATTTTTCTAGTAACTGTCAGATCTATTTTGTGACTTTGAGTTTACTTTTTGTTGCCTTGAAAATATGACTAAAGATAATAAGTTCCAAACTGTATGGCTATGCTACTGTAATAATTTCGAATATTGTCAAAGAAATTGAAATTGTATAGTAAATAATTGTCTTTTATTATTTGATAACTAAGAATATTTCAAATTACTTGCTTTTTTTTTTTTTGTATAAGCATAGAGATTTTATTTGTACATTGAAACCAGTGATAACAGTCAGAAAAAAATGTGCTCATTGTATAAAAAGATTTAACAAATAATGAAATTCAAATAATTAATATCTCCATCCTGAAAATGAAAGTCTTTAATTTTGTTTTGAAAAAAATATCTAGCTTTTGGGAATTTTTCCATTGGTAACCCTAAATTAATGAAAAATGTATTACTTTTTAGGGAGAACAATTATATAAATGAAATTCAATTATGTTATTTTTCATTGCAGTTAGCAGTATAGATAATAAAAGTTAGCTGTGCATGATATATTATTTCTAGAGGCTTTCATATATTTACTTTTAAATTATTGTTCTACTTTTATTTAAACTTTCATCTTACAAATTTTTTTTAAAAAAAGTGTATTTTAATCTTGTATTACTCCTTTTTTAGTTCAATGATATATTTATAGTTTTTCTCTTTGTTCTTAAAATTTTAGTCATAATTCTAATAGTGTTTATATAAAGCAACACATTGCTGAAATTTTATATAAACTCTCACACAAATTCCAAACATGTTATATAAGAAAAACCATCATTGCCCTTGAAATACTCAAGTAAGTTGTATATTTATATATGTAAAATCACATAAAAATAAAAACAATCCCAAAAATTTGGTGTAAGATATAATGCATGTTTATAACTATCTACATTTGTATTTCCAATTTGTTCAGTGTGGTGTTAATGCTGAAAAATATGTTTGGAATTTTGTTTTAAAATTAATATAAATTTTCAAAATTTGTTTGCTTTTAATTAAACATTATAGGATGTAAAATTTCGAATCAGTTAAAATTTATGTATAATAATTACTAATATTAATCTCAAACTTATCATGTAAGTTAATATGAAAACTATTGGTTTTTTTTTTAAGTAAATCTTTGGATTTTTTTTAATTTGCTTTTTTGAGATGAGAATTTTGATTGTATTATCTAGCTCTAAATTTCTTTGAAGTGTATATATCTTGTGATTTTTTAGCAAGCTTTGTAGTCTGCTGTTTATAAAGTTATTTATTAAGTAATTATTCTTATTTGTGTACTTGTCTATTGGCATTCTTAATAATTAGAAATTTTTGGTTGGTGACTTTTTTTTATTACCAGATTTTTTTAAATTGATGATGAAAAGAAATTGTTTAATTTATATAATATCTTATTTAAGATAAGTAATAAATAAGTTTTGTCTTGTATTTTAATGAGGAATTCAAGATACGCACACACTCACATATATATACAGTGGCTTAGCTTGGGGTGGGGGACAGAAGGAGCCATGTGGCCCAGGTGCACATTTGTGGTGGGTGGCAGGAGGGAGTGGTTCAGCTGTCTAATCTTATCTGCAGCATAAGTATTGTCTTTGGGACTGCATAGGTACTTATGTAAAATTTCAAGGCAATTGGACAAGTGAAAGTGATACAAATAGAGTTGTAAGATTTAACTTAAACAAATATATTTTTAAATATATGCGAAGTTCAATAAAAGTAGGCCAAATATTTTATTCAAAACACGAAAATGAATTTAACTTTTTGAATCTCGAAACATTGTCGCCATGCAATTAATGTGTCCATTTTGATTTTTGTCATATTGTAGTTGAAAAACTCATAAATGTGACAATTAACTGATAGCATTTTATCTCTTCCAACATAATTTTATTTATTACAAGAGTGGTACAGTGTTATTTTGTACTTTGTCAAATTTCACATGTACGTGAATTTCTTAATTTTTTTTTTATTTAAAAGTCAAATTTATTTGTTTATATGATTAGTCGAATATATAGAAGTGTTCAGATAAATGTTTGTTTTGATCATTGTAAACTTTTCAATGACTTTGCAATTTTACCCACATTAAATGTTATTTATTCATTGTAACATAATTTAATTTTTTGCATGCAATGCATCTGTGATATATTTTTTTTATTTTTATAGGCGGCAGCAAATTTAAGATTTGCAGAATTCTGTGCTACACCACTGTCTCTCTCTCTCAATATATATATATTGCAGTGGATTCATACTTTTGCTTAATTTTTTATGTGAATTTTTTTAAATCTATACAAAAGATAACTTCTGTTTAATAATTTATCCTATATTTCTTGTTTTTTGTTTGCTTACATAGAATTGTGCAAAATAAATTTAAAAGACATTTTCTTTTTGAAAATTATTTTTCATTATGCTGTTTTTCAAAAACCATCAATATTTTCACATATGCTAAATATTGTATACTATACAATAGTTTTAAATTAAATAGATGGTTTCATCTTGATACTTGTTAATATTTCAATTCCCATTGGCTTCATTAAACTGTTTAGAGAGTGCAAAAGGAGATCTCCCCCCCCCCCCCAGTTGGTACGACAAGAAATGTCCTTGTTTTTAAAAATAACTATTACAATATTTTATTAAATTTATATATTAGGCAAAATAATATAAACTATTAAATATAATGTAAACAAATTTTCGTGCATTACATTTTGTAGAAATAATTCCAAATTCTTTTAATTTTTTTGATGATTACATTCAAAATGATTAAATTTTTTAAAAATAAACAATTCTTGTTATATAATTACAACTCCTTGGATTTATTTTAAATGTATTTTGGAAATTGTGTGTAAATGATGTATATAAATTTATGTTGGAAAGGGAACAATTCTTTTCGATAGAGTAATAATTTTTATTTTCTTAAGAAAACTTAAAATTATGTTGATAAAACAAAATTCCTTTTTATTATTAAAAGTCATATTGATTGTAATGACAATGAAATTTGTTTTCCCTTCCTTAAGAACTCCAATATTTTGACCTAATTCATTTGTTTGTTATATAGTAAAGATATGAATTTTTTCATTTTATGAGTAATCTACTTTTGTATATTATTTTTATCTATATGTGAATTATTTGTATTTTGAGGTTTATAATTGTCAAAAATAGATCATTTTTTTAAATGTAATAATAGTTTTTTTTTTTATTTCTTTGCAGGACAAAATGTTTTGCATGAAAAAATAAAGAAGTATTTTACTTTAGTGCAATGTTTGTAGACATATTTTCAATTAATATTTTTATAAAAAGGTTTGTATTTATTTTTAATGCTGAACATATTTTTCTATATTTTCTTAAAAAACAAGTTAAAATAAAATTGTTATTTTAATTCAAAACGTATTTTTCATTTTATAATTTTACTTGTCACAATATATTTTATTGATAGCATATATTTATTGTTAAAGGAAATTAAAAATTTATGCAGTACTGTTAATTCTTCCATCTTTTATTAAATTTTTTCTGTATTAAAGTTTTGATAAACATGGATAAGAAACAGCAGTAGTTAAGTACAATTGTCTCCAATTGGTGGTCCACAAGAAAATTTAAGTAATTAGCCAAAACATTGTTTGGATTTTTCATGTTTTATTAATAATTAAACAAAAAAATAGTATTCTGAGAAATTGTTATGTACTAAATGGCAATTTTCACCTTTATATTGTGCTAAATTCCAAAATGTATTAAATAGGGAAAAATAAGAGATGCATAATACTGTAATAGTTTCAGTATTGTTTCAACTATTAAACCAACATTCTGCTTCATGAATACTAATTTTCATATGATTATTTTATTTTATTTATTTCTCTAATGTTCTTTTGAGGGATGTACATGTTTAATGGCTTTTTTAAAAAAATTATTATATTTATAGGTATTAAATAGTGAGACTTTTTTTGATAAATATGATTTCTTGTTTCTTTCTTGGTTCATAAGTGGAAACAAAAGAAAATTATATATATTTGTATTTCTTTTTTAAAATAAAAGATAATATACCTAATGATGTTTGTAACAAAAGCATCACATATAATTTTAGGATCAAAAAGGAAACTTAGAGTATCAAGGAAATATGAATCGTAACTCTTGTTCATTATTGAGTGGCTAAATAACTTGCATATGAAGCCTTCATTTTGGGCTCTCTGTATAAAGTAAATACCCTCTGTTGAGTGAAAAATCAATGGAGATTTTATTTATTATTCCATGATATATTTGTACGAAAGGATATCTGCTTGAAATGAATATAGTTCTCTGTCTTGCTGTAACACATTATTAGTGCCATAATTTCATAAAGTTATTTCAAACAAACAGGGAAAAAATGAATAATTACACTAATATTTATTTTATAAAACTAATTATTTTAACTAAACTATTTTTATTTTACATTTACTAGTATTAATTTTTTTTTTTATGTAATACATTTTTTACATCTTTTTTGTTGTTGTAGTAATTAAAAAAAATCTAAAATTATGTTATTAAAAGTAAGCAACATTTTAAGATTTTGTTATGAGAAAATAAGCATTTATATAAAATTTTATTATAATAAATAGGTATGAAATGTGATCTCTCTGAAACGAATTTTTTTAAGAAAATTTCTCAATAGTGGTTGATGGGATTTAAAATTATTTATTTGTTAGTCCATGTAGTTCAAAAGGTTAATAACTGCTGATGTCTGTAAAGTTGTCTACACTGTGGCTAGTAGTCTATTTAATTCAAATCAAGATTCCAATGGATACCTTTTTATAGAAGAATTCAAAGTTATTGCATAGTAAATTGAACTGTCAAAAGTCCTTCTCATGACAAGGCATGGAAGTTTGAAGATCGAGATATCAGTTGAAGTCCATCATATTGTCCAACTGTGGTTCAAAATTAAAAGGATTCAACTTAAGCCCATTGTAACTCTAGTGCAACACTAATTCAGTAACAGAAATGATTAATTTTGATGAACAATTTACTTCTGTTTTTATCAAATTCAACAATTTTTGTTGTATTAATAAAAAAGTATAGCTTTGTGCTTGGGTAATATCATTTCTGTTATTAATATATTAGCTATATTAATTATTGTAGAAAAATATTGATGACAGGCAATAAATTTCAATGTAAAATTTTCAAAAACTCGTTTTTAATGTAAACCAAATGAATTTTTTTTATAGCCTAGTCGTGCTTTTTTGTCAATTTAGAAAGGGATTAGATAGCTTTGTATTTAATTATAATCTCCAGTTTTAAAATCTTATCAAATATACTGATGTTTAAAAGATACTGGATATTTTTTATGATTTTTAAATATATTTCCTGTTTATGGAAATGGAATATAAAAATTGTTGTAAAGAATGCAAGAAATCATAAATAACTGGATATTATTTAATTTTTATGCTAATTTGTGTAATATTTTCTTCTATTCAAAAAGAATTTTGAATTTTTCAATATATCTTCACAGCTATTGTTAAAATTAGATGAATATGTGTTTGACGTAGTTTCTTTTGTATTCTATCGTGTAATTATGAATATATAATATGTCATTAATATATAAATACCCCTGAAATATAATTTCTAATTAGGAAGCACAAACAAAAGGAATAGAAGAAAGAGTGAAACAAATGCTTTTGGTTTCCACTTACATTTGCATGTACAGCTCATCACCTCAGGTGGTAGAAACCAGTTTTTCTTTTGTCAAACTACTTTTCTGTTCTTTCAATCTCTGAATTTGTTTTTTGTATGTTCTAATATGTTCATTCCACCTTGTAATTAATCCATTTATTTTTTGCATTAATAAAATCTCTTCTTTAAGAGCTCATTTATTGCTGGCACTTTGGGCTGTTAGATTCACACTTTTATATAACATATCGAAAGATCTCAGTTTCAGTAAATGAAATCATTATTATATATATTAACATTATAAGGAATTTTTTTTTATATTTTTTGAATTAGAATTTATGTACTTAGGGTTGTTAAATCAATCAATCAAATCAAAGAATTCAAAGCTTGAAGTAAAATTCTAATGTGTATGTGTGAATAATTTATTTTCAATTTAATGTTAATGTTTACAATTATAAGTTCTTGAAGGCTTAATTTTTTCTCTACATATCATGTTGCGACTTACCTTATGTCTGATATCAATTATAAAAGTGTTAAGGTAGCGAAAGTATTTATCAATAATACCAGAAAAATATTCCTCAATACTTTAAATTATGCATACAATTTTTTAAAACTAATAAATTGAATAAAATTGTCAAAATACTTGTTTTTATAAACCAATTTAAATATGATCTTATTTATAGATTTATAAAATGTACTTATTTCTGTTAGAAATTGTATTCAAATTTTTGCAATATTGAAGTAAGAATTTCAAAAGAACCATTTTCCCCATCTTTATATAAATATTTTTATGGATTCTGAATGATATTGTTCGTAAATGGATTTTTAGTGGACAAAAAATTAATTCAATTAAAGAAAAAATTTCATAACATTAATTTCTTAGTTTGCCAGTTGGACATTTTTTTTGGAGATTTTTATCTTTGTGAATAATGATCTATAATGCAATTTTTAAAATGCTGTTTTAGCACACACAAAAACTATTTATAAAATTTTAAATTTACTGTACCTTGCTCATTGAAGATTACATTAAAAAAACACAAATTATCAAGAAAGGAAAAGAAGTTTCGTGAAAAACTTGATTTTTTTTTTCATTTTGTTAACATTAATCTTGTTACTTTTATATCATATTACAAAAGATTATTTTGTTATATTTGAATGTCATTTTTATTTTTATTAAAAGATGAATAATAATATTTTTTTAAACATGTAAAATATTTTATGAATCAATTTTTGTGTTTTTCTCAAAAAAATAAATTTTGAATTTGATTTGTAGTAACATAAAATGTGATACAACATTAGCAAAAAAAAATTGAACTGGAATAAAATTTATGCATAATTAATTATTGGAAATCGGTTCTTTTTTTTAAAAAAAAAATTGTATTTATCGATGTAAAAGAAAATGTACATTTTAAATAGTAAAATTTAGCCTAAATTTTTTATTAAAATACAATTGTGTTTTAAAAAAAATATTTGTTTGAAAGTTTTTATTATTATTATTGTTAAGTTAAAAAAAATCTGGTTAATTAATGATTTTTTCAGGAGGGAGGCTTGTATGTTTTAGAGCCATATATGTGTGTGTGTGGTCTCTTGGGATATCAAGTGAGATCTTCTGAAATAATTCAAATTTTACAGATAAAGAACTTTCATTTTTATTAATGTATTTTTTCATTTTAATTTTTCAAGAAAATAATATAATTTAATTACCAGATTTATTTGAAATTTTAATAAATCATGGTTTTTATTGTTGCTTTGGGCCGCGGTAGCCTGGTGGTCAAGGTCGTGGACTAGCGGCAGGCGGATTTCGTTCAGTCTCGGGTTCGATCCTTGACCGCCAAAGACCCGCCGTGTAGTCGGGGCTGATGCACGTCAAATCTATTTGGGGCCAAAGTCCTCCCGTTGGTGTGGTATGGAAGTTAGAAGAAGGGGTGTCAGCTCAGGTGTCGTCCTCGTCACTTGACCGTGGTTCAAAATTACGAGGTCCGTCGCCAATAGCCCTCGTGTTGCTTCTAGTGTGACGTTAATAAAAAAAACTGAACTAAACTTTATTGTTGCTTTCCTTTAGATCTATTTAAGCACCTTTTATTGTCCTTATATCATTGCGGTTTGATAAAATATATTTTAACTCATCTAATCAATTGGCAGGCAGATTACACAGAATAGAAATGAAAGTTTTATTCTTTGTATAAACTTCTGCTTCTTTTTCATATGTTTATTTGAAATTTCTGAGTGTGGCTTTATGAGGCTTAAAGTAACCTACTGTATATTCCTGTGCATTTTCATATTACATATTTGAACAAAATTATTATTTTTTTTTATATTTCCTAATTTTTTCACTCTTTTGTGCTTTTATATTTGGTGTAACTATTTTTAAACTTATTTTACAATTTTTTTTAAATATATTAATAGTTTATATTAAATTTAATGAATATTAGATCAAGTTTGTTATGTAATTTTTCAAGACATTTCCTCCCTTTGTTTTCTAGTACTTTATTTGCATGTAACAGAAATTGTAGTACAAAGAACAATTCTTAGTGTTTTTGAGTGCATATCATCCTTTTATTTATTTATTATTCTTGAAAACAACCAGGAAAAAAAGTAGTTTGCTGCTCATTCAATATTCATCACTTGAAAATAAGTATCACATTTAATTAGTGAAATAATTTAATTAAACCATCCATAGGGCTCATTATAGTGTTCACTGTAAGACATGTAGCAGATCTAGAAATTTTGTTTTTTAGTGATTGTATCTGTGATTAAGAAGAATCAACTTATCAGACATGCATAGTTACGTATTTATCTAAAGATTGATTGGCCACACCAAAATGATCAGTTTCATCTGTATTGCAAAGATCAACCATAGAATACGTATCATAAAAGCCCAGTAGGAAATTGTAGTAAAACGCGATAGTATTTATTCATTGAGACAAATCATGTCTTCTAACTCACACACATATATAACATGATTAAGATAGCTTTCTGTTATGAGGAAGACAAAAATGAGGATACATGGATTCATGAATTTTCATTGCACGGAGTCAAAGATAAGTAGACAAAATGGTCTATGATAGTTAAATGCAAAGAAAAAAAAAACAACAACAACTGTAGAATTACACTTATAACAGTATTAGACTCAAACAATTGTATTCTTTTTTGTGTTACAGATCATTATAGTTCCCTTTATAATTTCATGTTCAATTCGTACATTTTTCTGACAAAACTGTTCAGAAAAAATTATCTTTCATTATGTAATGAAGCATGTTTTTATATTTGTCACTTATTATTTTATTTCTGTGAAGGAATGAATGAAGTCAGAAGAATGGAGCTGCCTCATAAATACCAGCTAATGTCCGATTATCCTCGGTTTTGTAGTTCAGGTGGTAATTCTTCAAATCTTCATCAACTTATATTAAACCCTGATGCTGAGAAAAGAAGAAAAAGATGCCGTGTCTGTTGGAGCATTGGGAAAAGGAAAGATGTATTGTTGGTATGTTCAGGTTGTTTTGGATTACCTGGACTTTGTTCAACAGAACATTTTAAATGGTACCATGTTCATTTATAGTTTCTAATTTCTCTTTTTTTTAACTTAAATGTTGCTCAAAACATATGTTTAGTTCTATCACAGTAATAAACCTCGTTTGGGGTTAAAGAAATCCATTTATACAAAAGTTTTGAACGTTTGGATGAATATATATATATATATATGTGTATGTGTGTTTTCAAATTGTGTGTGTGAGAGATGTATATTTGATGTAATTTGAGTTATGTTGTAGCACACATAGTTTAATAATTATATAAACAAAATAAGCAATTACATCTTTTATTAAAAGTATAGACTTAACAATTATGAGAAATGCATATTTAAAAAATTTCAATCTAACTTATAGTTCTAACAAAAGTCTAATAATCACCTAGAACTTTAATTTTTGAAGTTAATTTTCAACATTTATAGCTATTTGTTATTGTCTTTATGTATATTTCTGAATTTGCTATTTTTTTCTGCATTTAAGCATTGAAAGAGCAAATGCAGCCTTTCTTGTGCATGAAAATTTATCAGAAAGTTCATTCACTATATACTTAATAACATCAAAGTCAATCTTTTGAAATTGATAATTTTGACTAATTCTAATTCAAAAAAGCTAATTTTCATAAAAATCTAAGCTTTTTTTTCTTTCTTTCGATTTTATCTTTGTTTTAATTTCAAGCAGTAAAATATATTTGATTGTGGTTTTGAATTAATGCTGTACTTGAAGCAACATGAAAGCTATTGGTACTATTTCATAATTTTGAACCACCATCAAGTTATGAGGATGAAATTTAAGCTGACACAACACTCTTCAAACTTATGCTTTGCAAATATGAGAATTTTGAATTTTATGTAAGATTAATTTTTAATCTTTATCTCCAAGGTTTAATATAAAATCTGCATCACATGCTTTTCCTTCCTGATAAAATTCTGTTGCATAACCCTTTTTTTCTTCAAGGAAACAAAAACTTTGAAATTAATTTATATGAAACCAACCTATGAATAGAACTTCTTTAATACATTGGTTTTAAAATAAAATTGTAACATAAATGAACAAAATAAGCCCATTTTATTACTACAAATAAGTGCTGAAATGATATTGGAAGTTTGTTGCAACCTTGCTCTATTAAAATTGCACCATAATTTTTTGATCTATTTGTGATTAAACATAAGATATATTGCTGTTAATTTATATCACCATTTTATTTAATAGTATATGTAGAGTTTTAGTAACTATTAAGTATTGTACTGCTACATCTCAAGTTGCAGTTAATTGAATTCTCAATAAACTGCTGGTAAAATTATGAAAAATTTGTATGTAATTATAAGTGGATTCATCTTTTGTATTTAGTAAATCTAATTTATATTAATTTCTTCATACCACAGACTGATGTTGGATAGTGTATTTGTGTGTCTAATAAGTGTAATTATATCTTGAAATTTAATTTTTCTCCAAAAAAAGCAACAATTTTAGCTGAAATGATATACTCCAACAATTACAAATCTAATTGAACTGTGGAACAGCATTGTACATTATTTCATTTGAAGATCATGTTATTAATGTGTTTAATTTTAATAACATTACAATAACCCTTTTATCAGACAATTTAATTCATTCAAGTATTGCTTTTCCCCCTCAGTATTAAATGAGGCTTTGTGAAGAATAACATTTTATTATATTTATATCAATGTTTTATTTATTTAATTCCAATGAAACTGTTTGAATAGAAACATGAATTTTAAAATATTTTACTAAAGATAAATACATCATGGGCTGAAATAATACTAAATAATTTTAATTGTATTTTTGAACTATCATTAGATTCTGTCATACATTTTAATCATCATATGAATAATTATTTGGCATTGTCTTGCATTAAGTTTTTTTCCCCTTTAAATTCAGGTTTTTTGTGTTTTAAGTCTCTCGTATTTTTATTCTATTTTGTATCCACTTTAATTAGAGTAAGAATTTCTTTGTATAATATTCTTTCACTGTGAAATTTCCAAACTTTTTTAATGTTTTTTTCCCCCTGTGGAGTTTTTACAGAAATAGAAAATAAATGTATTATATTACACCATGGGTGGAATTCAAATAATTTAAGAATCAGTTTGTTACTTTTATGAATATTTCAAATTATTAAAAAAATATTTATTAGAAGAGTAAAACTTGCATAAAATTAGATTATCTTCGAGGAAAGGGTCTTAAACTTAAAATATTAAATAATACTTAATAAAAAAAATTGTTCAATGCATTTCAATATTGTTCCTCAATTAAATATTTCTTTTATCGTCATATCTTATAATATCTTGCTCTTGAATATGACTGTATGTTTTTATGTCGATATATAAGTTCTCTTTACATGTTATGTTTTTAATTTTTCCTCCAATTAAAAAACCTTTTTAATTAAAAACTTAAAACTCCTCAATCTGAAAACCTTTTTTTTTTTATTCTTTTAACTTATTACAATTTTTATATATTATAAAATCATATTTTGCACGTATACTCACAATTTTCTGTTAGTAATTACCACATTATCATATTTTTCTTAAAATTTTTTTCATTGTTTGCTCTCTCCAGCAATTGGAAAAATTATCAATTTTGTCCTTCCAATAATTGCTATGTTATGAGTATTGCTCATCAAGTAGGAATGATTTCTCACACCTAAAAATTGTAAGGGTTTGATTCTCTATAAAGGACCCACAAAAGTGTCCATCAAGTTTATTATCTAATGTGATACTTAAAGATCAGCAGATTCTCTGGGACATTATATATATTTACCATAAGGCAAATAAAAAAAGGTTTTTAGCCTTTTTTACATTGATTTTGGAGCATGCTCTTTATTGAAATAAAACTTAATTCTTTACTAATTCCTTCAATAGTATTAAGTTTCATTTCTTATTCAACTTATAAACTTTTTAATATTTGAGTTTTAAACAATGAATTCAGATTTCAAAATTATTTCCAATTAGGCTTGAATTAATTTTTAAAATAGTTCATCTGTGTCATTTAGATCATTTCCATTGCTGTCTAGGCACAATTAATTAAAACTAATTGACTGTAGTGTCCAGATGGCATATATATCACCTTTTTCCTTAATACAACTTTTAATAACTAAGAACCAATTTCATTTTAAATCTTAATTCCTTCTCCTCGGTGTAAATTGGATGAAGGATTTCATCTATTCTAAAAATATATTAAGACAAAAGAAATTATAAATCTAAGTGTACTTTGTATTCAGTCCTAATGAATACAAAGTACATTAATGTTCAATCCTAATGTGTCCTAATGAGATCCCCCTCCACAAATGCAGCAAATACTTGTGTTGGTTGGCAAATCTAGAATTTGGAATATCATCTAATTGTTAGTAATTCTTGAATTAGTAACCTTTCTCTCATTCTCAAATGATCTGGATGTTTTTGCCTATTGCTAAATTTTCTTCAAATTTCATTGGAAATAATTCGATATAAAAACCAACGTTTTTATATAGTGGCAAAGTTTATTAGAGAAAATTATTGAAATATTAGTTAAAACTGTTAGTTATTTTTAACTTTAAAATTCACTTAAAAAGAGACATTTGTGAGAGTATTAAAAAATTCATAATACTCATAAAATCAAAACATGCATTTGAAAGTTTGTAAGTCATTCTATTAAAATAAGAAAGGGAACCAGAATTCAGAAAAAATTATTGTGATAAGACACGGCGCCAAATATTGGAAACTTTCTTTCTTGCGAATAAGTCAGCAACCCTTACTATCTCGGAGATAGTATCTCCCCTTTGTGAGTACAAAAGGTTTACGATACCGCATGCTGCGTGGGGAGTGCCCGGTGCTCCCAGAGGGGGAAAGAAATTGTTTCCTCAATCCTAAAAGCGCCGAGAGGAAAGAATATTTTGACTTATTAAAATATTAATTAAAACTTGCCGCAAACGTCTAAATATTGCATTGTTAGGCGAGTACGAACGATTCCCAAAATTTCAAAGCTCTAGCTTGATGGGAAGTTGGTTAAATTAACGATCGAAAATTTGATGACACACACACTCACACACCAAGTGAAATTCAGAAAAACGTTGTAAAAATTGTTTCATGATGCACCTTTAATAAATATTGTGGGTTTATGTTCTTCCTTTACTTAAATATTTTTCATGAAGTTCTTTATTCTTATTGATTAAATTTATATTTATTTTGAGACTTGCAGCTTTATATGTGTCTCAGATTCTAATAAGTTCACTTAAAAACTGATTGCCTAAGTAGATGTCATTTCAAGAAAGGGGGGGGGGAATTTAATTTCAACAAATATACTTCATAAAGTCACAAAGGGAACAACTTTGTGCTGCAAATCTGTGTAAAGTTATAGGTGATTTTGGGACAATTCTCTAATTTATTTAGATTCAAATTTTATAAGGCCACATTTATTGAAATTCGAATTGGATGTAATTAAATATACACATTGTTTTATGAAGTTGAGAAGGTATATTAAGATTTTTCTTTTAGTTTAAGCCAACTTTAGAAGGGTTTTTAGTACATATGAATCATGTTTTAGCTCACAGAAAGTGTTGAAGTATATCTTAATTATAAATAAGAGTAATTTCAGTACTTTGAGTTAATTGCTGTTGGCAGCCAAGAAATGTAACTTCATTGAAAAATCAAAAATGTATGGATATTTTTATTTCCTGCTAAATTAAAATTGCTTTTCTAAGGTTGAATGTCTTAGTGGCTTCATGGGTCTTTAATAGAAGCACATTCCTTATTCTTATCATTGAAGATTTATTTTTATCTCCCATGTTCAATGCAATTTACTTATAATGGAGCTAGAAGTTTGTTAGGAAACTATAACAAAATATACTCACATTTTTTAAACTAAAATTGACAGTTAAAAATTTTTCACAGCAGTGTAATGGGTTTAAATAATTACTTTTTCTGAAGTGTTTGGTTTTGATTCAATATAACATTTCATGCATTTTTAAAATTTCTAAATCATATAACTTTTTTTTTTTACTATCTTTTATTCCCTTGTGAACATATTCTTCTAAATGTAGCTAGTTCATGTTTTTTCTCAAGTAGTGTGAATTTTTACTTTAATATTTCATTTATATAAAAATTGGAAGAACTAATTACATTTTTCTCTATTAAATTAAATTCACACAAACTAAGATATTTATTCTATTTGCATAAATTTTCAATACAATGACGTTTCACGTTTTTTGATAAATATCTTACTGATTGTTATATTTTTCAATTAACTTTAAATTGGAATAGCACGATACAAAATTAATCTAAAAAATTTGGCAAAATATATTTTATTTAAAAATCATATCTTGTATCAAATGCTGCAGAAAATAATTCTCTTAAAAAGGAAATCCTATTATTTATCTAAAATATTTCAGTATATTTTTCTAAAAGTTTTGAAGAAAGACAATATAGCAATAACTAAAACCATTTTCACTTTTATTGATCTAATGTAGATAAATACAGTATACAATAGGACTTCCAAAATAAAAACTAGTTTAGAATACCAATATGATGGAAGCATAATTTCAATATTATGTAAATTGTCAAAGTATTACATTTATTAATTTTACAATACATGTAAAACAATCCAATATAATATACATTAAAAATAATTGCTTAATCATAAGTAACATATAATGTAAATAACTGGTTTAACAAAAGGTATATATGAAAAAAATTTATAATAAATATCAGATACAAATAATTTTAACAAACATAGATAAAAACCAATATTAGTCACATAGTATAATTTGTAAAAATTTTCATTTGATTGAAACAAAAAAAAATTACATTCACTGATAAGGAAAAAAAATTGAAACTTTTTTTTAAGATTAATGATTCTATGATAGTGATAATGTTCATCAGTTTAAAAGTCTCACTTTCCAAATTCTGGAAATTCTAAACCAGTGATGAAAAAAATGCAAACTAATTATAGCTTTATAATAACAAAACATCACACATAGGCTAGCACACACACACACTTTGATTATAATGGACCAGATCAAAAAGCATAGAAATTTTCTCATTGGCTTTCTGACACTTCATCAATTTAAGATTTGAATTCATTTTTTTTTATTTGACAAAATTCATATTTCTTTAAATATATCATTGTAAACAACAGCATTATCTTTTAACTTTGACTTCCACATTTTAAATATTAAAAATAAACGACAAAAAATCATAAATTAAGTGTATTCTCATGGAAGTTGTAAAATAAAAATATTTTTCAAGTATTTTCTTTTTTATAACTTTTTGTCCTGTCATGATTTCAATTGTTTCTAGTTTATTAAGCATATATATTATTTTTATTAGTTATAATTCATAGTATTAAAATCTGTAATTGATATATTAAAAGTTATAAAAATCAGTCTATTTTGTCAACAATATTCAGAATTTAGTTATTAAACTAATATTAAAAAATTACATTAGCCATTAGCAACAGGTAAGTTTGGTAAAAATGAAGAAAATATATTTAAGTTATAGTTGTTGCTAAACAGCATCCAGCTAATGAGTATATGGCTCAATTCCACTTCAAGACAGAACTGTTTAAAATTAAAAATCATAAGATTTTAAAAATATTTATGGGAAAAATGAGTTTATAATATTGAAGTGTAGCTAGATAATTCAAGTCTTCTCCTGAAAGTTGCAGTAGCCCAATGATTATGGTTGCAAGCTTCGTGGCTGGTGATATTCAAGTTTTGATTAGTAGAATTTTTTTTTCCTACAAAAATGCAATGTTTTCAAATTTTGTTCACTTCCCCCCTTTTTTTTATCTTGGAATTTGCTACAGTGTCATTAATTTATACCATTCATTATATCAGCTTAAAATGTAGAGTTACTAACAAAACAAAAGTTGTTACAAATCAATTTTCGGGGAAAACGAAGCAAATAATTTTTAGTTCTAAACTAAAAATATAGAAGTCATTTTAAAAGAAAAGTCAGACAGTCAAAGTTAAGATTTAATGCTCTTGTAAATGAATTAGTTTGAAAATTATACATACACATTATTCAAATATATATTTTTTTACAATGCATCAAATTCTAAGTAAGTGACATTCCATCTAGTCCTTATAATGCACAAGCCTATGGTACATATATGCACAGAGTTAACAAAGCATTTGCTAAACTAAGTATTTCTAAAAGCAAGCATACACAAGCTTTTATTTACCTACCATGAGTCCCGGGTAAAAACATGTAAAATCACTGCCATGTAACACTCATAGAATACCCTGAATCACACTACATACTATATCATACCATGGGTGGTTGTAAAGGAGCATTACACTTTCCATTGGTTGGCCACTTTGCTATGCCATGCCAACGTACCACGAGAAACAGGACAATGTAAATACAGTATTAAAAGTCCTAGCAGAAATTCGGCACAATTGAAGTTATGCTAGCAAATCTAAAAATACTATATATTCTTTATTACATATTTGAATAAAAATAAGGCTGACACATTCAACAAACATGACAAAAATAGTTGCTAAAACAGAAGAAAACTGTCATTAAGATATGAAATATGATATGTAAAAGAAAATGCAGAAAAATGTTTACAAATGTTAATATAGAGTTTCCACAATTTTTTTTTTTTTTTATTCTTTGACTTGTTAAAGCATTATTCAATTGCTAAGTTTGATACCCAATATTGGAAGCACTGACATAATTAAAACAAAAATCAATAAAAAAAATTTAAGTACTTTTCAATTAATATATTTTTCAATGAAACTTGCTATACAAATAAATTAACTGCAAAAGCATAACTAAAGCATAAAACATGAAAATTTTCAACAGATATTAAAATATACACAAAACATTCAAAAAGCAGAAGGGAATGGGTGAAAAAAATATGTAACATATTATAAGTAATAAAATCTTAAGCATACAACATACTATTAATAAGGAGAAAACACATGATTTGCATTTAACTTATTTAGACAGAAATAATATACATTGTTGCCAAACAGATCAACAACTACTAACACAACAATTTTTTTTTTTTTTGCACCTTTAAGCAATTAAAAATGGCAAACAGTTAATGAATATGAATAAGAGAAATTTAATAATAGCATCAAATGAAAAAGATAAGTAGGAGAAACAGCTATAATTTTACTTCTTTGGCAATTAATACTATGAAGAATCTTAAGACACAAAGATATATAAAAAATTTAATAAACACAAAAATCAAAGGGATTTTTTGAAAAAAAAATGCTTCCCCAACACATTAGAAATACAAAGTGTTATTATTTTCTTTGTAGAAAAAAATAATTTTTATCAAAAAAAAAATTTTTTTTTTAATGTTCAATTATGAAATTTTTATTTTAATAATTCCAATATCATTATTTTTCATCTATTCCTAAAAAAAAAATTTGATGCAGTATTTTCTAAAATAAATTCTACGAATATCTCTCCCATTTTTTTTTCCTCTTAATAATCAAGGTGTTTTCAACAAATTTTAAAGGTCCATAAAAATTTGCAACCTTTATAAAGATAAAATCATTGCTACAAAAGAAAAGAACAAAAGTATATACCACTACAATAACAACAAATACATGCAACTTAAAAAACAGGAAACGAAGCTCATAAATAGGAAAAAAAAATTCTTTTTAAAAAAGACAAATGTACCTACAAACATAACACATTATATATACAGATCTCAATCTCAGACCTATCAAATCTGCACAATGCGATAAGCCATATACCTAGTAACTAACAATCAACAAATAAAAAAAATAACAGCAATTTTTAAAAATATTCCTTAGAATTCAATCTTTATTGCTATTTAATTTATTAGAGGTCCAAATTAAATTAATTGAAAATAAAACATTTTTTTATCATTAGATGACTTAAAATTTCCTGGCCCATTTTTAAATGAATTTCTTACAAAATCTAAAAAGAAATATTGCAAATTTCCAGTAAGAAATTGCAATACAAGCTGCCTAACAAACAGACCAGAGTGGGTAAATTTTCTGTTAAAAAAATGTATTACTTGTTGAATTAATTAGCAAAGTTCATTCTAAGCAAACTCAGTAGTTATTATAATCTTAGAATTTTTCAGTTTCTTTGTTTATACACAAACGAATATATAAAAAAATGATAGAAATGCTGTTGCATATTAATTTGGAAGGGGGATATTCATGGGTTTTTTTTGCAGTAAAAATCAGGCACTTATCAAAATTTCCCCTCTGATGAATAAAATTGCATCTCTTTATGAGATACAATGACTTTTCCAGATCTAGAATGAACTCTTGCATAACAGTTAGTACAAACAATCAATATACAAAAGAAATGGAATATTTTCCCCGATTGCTTGCACTATCTATCTCAATGCATATTCAAATACAACTTTAAACATTTACAATACTTTTTTTCTCTTTAATTTATTTGTAAATAAACTACATCGAACACTCTTCTTGGTTTGTTATCAATGTCTTGCAATTTACAAACTGGCACAAGGGATCACATTACTTACATGCACAACAAGTTAGTAATTGACACTTTACGAAGTTCTTTTCAATATATTAGGCGAATTCCAAAAGTTCTCCCGGAAGGCTTTATTTCATTTATTTTCACCTAGGTAGCATTCTTTCACTATAATGCACCTTGATTTTAAGCATTTTTGACATACAATACAAAGGATGTTAGATTACCATAATTTTTTACATAAATATGTACATTAAAAGTTACTTCACTAAAAATTTCAAAATTATCACCATTTTTTTTAATACTATGCAAAAAAAAAAAAAAACAAAGGGCCAGAAAATTCCATGTTTGACGATTCTGTTCCATAAAAAGAAACTGCAAATCTGACCAGTATAACTTGGCATTCTTTCAAAAAAGGAAACAAATTAGCTGAAACATTTGGCAAAATTTTCAACTAGAATCTCAAGGAACATATTATGGCCATTTGATAACAATAAAATAAACCTATCACAATTAATGTAAATAACTGCAAGTTATTTAATAAAAATGTTTAATTATGTTTCACACAAACCATTTTTCAATACTGTATAAAAATTTTCAGCTAGTAAACTCGCCAAAATTCATTTTTAAAAATCCTCATTAACTCCTTGTGTTGAGTAAATATTCATTTCACAATCGATAAAGAAACTAATTCCATTGCTCAGAGCTATAATCAAATGTTCATAAAAGATGTCATCTACTTTATACTTATTTTATTTTTGAAATCTAACAATTACTATCAATATAATTTGATAAACAGTACCTTATAAAACAACAAGTCACCGGGATAGTTTATAACAATAATATTGCAATATAAGCATTTCATTAATTCATAGGAAAATTTTGAACAACAGAATAAGAGTTCTTTCTTATATGAAAAGTGAATCTCAAAGCATATTGAGCTAAAAAAAAAAAAAAATGATCTATTAACACACTAATGAACAGCAATACCTCTGATTTTCATAAAATGTTATTGATCAAATTTTAACACCACTATCATATATTTCCATTATTAATTTACCAATAATCCTAGAAAGGTTTTGTTGTATGATCTGCCTTGCCTATCTTTTGGACCTCATTTAGAAACTTACTTATTTGTTTAATCATTAATTACATATTGATTTAAACATGTTTCTTAGTTAAGTCATTATTTATAAAGATCTAATACACAGCAACCTATCTAGTCTGCCAATGAGATCATATTAATAAAAGTCTGACATGCTTTTTGTTTATTTATGAATTAATTATTTGATTTAAATATTTTTTTTTTCATAGTTTGTAAGTAGATACTACTATATCCTAAGAGAAAAAAAAAGTCATTGCATAAATGAACCTTAGTTTTCTTTTTAGTTATATTTCCTGTGTTGAACAAAACTGTGTTTTTTTAGGAGATAAAATGCTCTCTCCTTCCATAGCTTTTGTGCCTGTTCTTTTTTTCGACCTAAAATGAATCCTTTTTTTTTCAACACAAGGAGTCAACGATCATCTGTCAAAATGCATTTCACCATCAGCCTTCTTTTCCTTCACACTCGACAAATAAAACGGTTGGTTAACATTAACACAAATTATACATAAGCGATTATACAAAACAAATTAAAAGCAAATAATGAAAAAGCAGCAGTATAGAGGGAAAAGAAAAGCAAAAAAAAAAAAAAAAATCACAGATCTACTGAAAATGCTACTGAGGAAAAGCCCATTCGTTCTGAGCTATGGCACTCGAAACGCAAGCCGCAAGAGAAGCATGGGCAGCTTGCTTCTCTGTCGCCAGATTGAAGTGGCATGGCTTAGCAATTGGTTTATCACTGGGAGGTGCATTGAAAATATATGGTTTACTCAGTTGCTTGTTGTCGGTGGACAAGCCGAAGTGACAAGAAACTGGCTTGCCGATGTCAGAGGAAGTGTGCGGTCCTTTCATGCTCATGCGTATGTGGAGGTCCAGCATCACTTTGCGAGTGAACTTCAGTCCGCAGTGATCACACACAAACGGCTTCTCGCCCGAGTGAGAGCGCAAGTGTTTCTGCAGATTTCCCTTCTGGCTGAATTTCTCATCGCAGAGCTCGCACACGAATGGCTTCTCGCCCGTGTGGATGCGGATGTGCTGCTGGAGAATGGTCTTCTGGCGGAACCTCTTCCCGCAGTGTTCGCACCCGTATGGCTTCTCCCCGGTGTGCACCCGGATATGCTGCAGGAGGATCGCCTTCTGACTGAACTTCTTGTCACAATACATGCAGGGGAAAGGCTTCTCTCCCGTGTGAACCCGAATGTGCTGAACGAGGATGGCCTTCTGGGAGAACTTCTCACCGCAGCGCTCGCAGCCGTAAGGTTTCTCGCCCGTGTGGATTCGAACGTGCTGGTGGAGGATCGCCATCTGAGTGAACTTCTTCCCGCAGTAGGGGCACGTAAAAGGCTTCTCTCCGGTGTGCAGTCGTATGTGTTGGTCAAGAATCGTCTTCTGGTTGAAACGCTTTCCGCATTCCTCGCATCCGTAAGGCTTTTCACCAGTATGGATTCTGATGTGTTGCTGCAGGATGGTCAGCTGAGAGAATTTTTTCCCACAGTACATACAGGTATAAGGCTTCTCGCCCGTGTGGATACGAATGTGCTGCTGGAGAATAGCCTTTTGATTGAAACACTTGTTGCAATGTTCACAGACGAAAGGCTTTTCTCCGGTATGGATCCGAAGATGCTGTTGCAGATTAGCCGCCTGATTGAACTTCTTATCGCAGTGCTGACAGATGTAAGGGCGCTCTCCTGTGTGGATGCGCATGTGTTGGGTCAGAGTCCCCTGAGAGTTGAAAGTCTTTTTACACACTTTGCACGCAAAAGGCTTTGAATGGAACTGGGCATGTTGGTGGAAGCTGTTTTTGTCAGCAAAAGTTTTGCCACATTGATCACAAATTAGAGCGTTTATTGGAGATTTTTCGCCATTAATAGGTGGCGGTGGGGGTTGGGGAGGCGGAACAGGTACGTTCTGATTGTTATTGAGGGGGGGCTTCTGTTCTTGTTGGTCAAAATTCCGGCCAGGAGGATACAAGCCAAGAGGAATGGACTGAAACGCCATCCCGGAAAAAAATAAATTCAGCATTTAAAATTGTAAGATTTACACTCTAAGAAATTTATAATTTTATGATCATGTATCCAATTGTTAGAATCTGAAAATTAAATTAGAACCCTTTTCCTTAAATAAAATTAAACAGCATATATAAAACAAATTTAAAAACCTGATTACAATAAATATATTTTTACGCAAATATAAAATTCTTCGTACAAACTAAGTAGTTCAACCAAAAAATAATTTTGTTAATATTTTTAAGGAAATATTCAGAATTGAAAGAACAAACAAAAAATTCTAAGAAAATAAAAATCAACAAATTTCATGAAACTTCTGTTTTTGAAATAACATAACAATACATCAGTTATTAATTTTGTTTTTCCTCATTTAACCATTTTCATACCATATAAAAACTACTTTATCATTAGTAAAAACTGATAAAATCTTTAAAAAAATGTCAACAATTCAACTTCGCAGCAGAATATGAAACTAAAGCTTTTTCTTGAAAGCTATAACAAATAAATGCCTCGTATGGTATTTATAAAATACTGTATTACTGGGCAGGTCACTTGAAAAATTCTGCATCACAGCTGATATTATCTGGGATAACACTTATTAAGGTTTAATTTTCAAACACCAGATGAGAAAACTGAAAATATCTAAAATGGGGAGAGAGAAAAAAAATTGCATCAGGAAAAATTCAGGACTTCAATAAAAAATATACAAATTTTATATATAATTGATAATTATTATTACACATTTCATTTAAAGAAAAAATTCATAAAAAATCGATTTCAAATTCATATTTAACATATTTTATTAAAATTCTAGGGAAAAATCAGTTGTGTATACTTGTATTAACAATAAATCTAATTATAAAATTACAATAAATTTTTGGCACAAATGCCACAAAAGCAATTAGCAATTTTTTGAAATTCAAATAAATATATGATATTCTTAAATTACAGAAATTTTGGTACTTGTCTATTACAGCGGCGTCTGTCAAATTATGATTACGGCAAGTCGTCGCAAAACTCGTGAAGCCTATCTTTTGATACAACCTACTTGGCGATATTTCTTAGTTTCTTGGCGATTAATCATCGGACGCCGCTATAATAGACAAATACTGAAATTTTTTATCATAAGGGTAGATTTTATATAAATACAATTCTAAAGATATAATAATGTATAACACTTTTATTTTTCCAATCTTTACATGTATAATGACTTTCCAAAAGCAAATAAAAATTTAATTTTATGTAAACCATGTTCCTGAAATAAATTTATATTTGATGAAAATTTTTGACAGAAGATAAGATCTAGTATCTGAAAGAAGACAAGTAGTTTATTTTTTTTAATTATTAATATAATAATGAGTAATTAATTTCGGAGCATATTACATATTTGTAAGTTTGACAGATATTTCAAACTAAAAAAATATCAATTTTGTTACTTTCAAGATAATTCATTGAATGTTTTATTGAACAACATTGAGATTGTACAGAAAAGATTTTGATGATTAATAGGTTATTGAAAAATGCATAACATAAAGGAAAAAAATTAATAGCACTTTTATCATTGCTAGAAGAAAGAGAAAAATAAAATATAATTATGACACAAAACTAATAATTGAAGCATCTAAGAAAATAATTTAAATGTAGAATACAGATATTTTGCTAAAGATGAAGCAGGTACATATGATATATCATAAAATGTTAACTAAACTGCATTCCAACCCTAAACTGATTCATTGAAACTTATAAATAATTATATTTCATAATTAATCTAGAAATCTATATCTTAAAAATTTATTTATAAATGTTTAAAGGGAGATAATTTATTTTCAAATAATTTGAATTACATAAAAATTATAGATTGGTGTTAAATTTTTTAAAGCCCTATATTACTTTTCTTTAAAATCAGAAATGATAAGCATTCAGATTGATTCAGCATCAGAATGATTATCATTTCTTTCAGGAATGATAAGTGCATTTTTTATAAAAATGAAATCAGTCTTATAATTTGAAAAATCACATCAATAATAAAATAAATAAATTAATTTAAAAAAAAAATGAAAATCCTTGATGTAAAGACATTAAATAATCAAATTGCATTGGAACTTATATAAATATATATAATTACCAAAAACAGTTCCATTTAACCTTTTCTGTGGCAAAACATTACTTAATGTAAACTAAACTAAGGCTGATATATATATATACACACATTGAATATTACAAATAATATCTATATATATGTATATTATAAATTAATACAATTAAAAAAAGAAACACTTTATGACAACAAACTTATATAGAATAAATCATCTCTCCCTTTATTTCAACAAATTTGCATTAATCCAATGTTTAGCAAACTTTTTCAACTGACAAGCTCGTTTTGAGCTAAGGTTTTCTCACAGCACCCTATCATAAGAAATAACACATGTAAAGCAAAAGTTACATAAAATGAAATTTAGCAACACCCCTTCGAAGACGCTGCAGCATCACAGGGTGCATCGACATACACTTTTGTGACTCATTGTATTAATCAGTAATTTTACATTTCACCGCTGCATATCTCGTCTAGCAGACTTTATTGGTGACAAGACACAGTGACACATAATCCGTTTGGAGTTGGTTGTATCACTTTGGGCGACTTTATCGCTTGCGCTGGCAAAATGGAAAAGTACCTATCAAACTATGACTTGAGTATCAATTTCCTAATTTCATGCAAATTTAAAATTAAAATTTAAGTCCCAAAATGATTAAAATACAGAACTTTATCCTCAGAAGAAATATGAAAAACTTGATATTTTTTAAAATGTATTATTTATCCATTTGCTTAGAAAAATAAAATTAATATATTTACTAAAACTGAAAAATTATATTTGGTTCATACAAAAAGTTAATTGTTTTCCTGATAAGATTATGTGTCTAATAATATGCTATCATATGTTACATTATTATAGCTTTACATTACAAATTTTTTCATTTATGTTAATACATAATTGCACATGAAATCTGTCCAATAGAACATGCCTGTATACTTATTTTGTATCAGTAAAATATTTATTTTTAGTCACAAAATAATCACAGATAATAGAAACCAAAACAATTGGGACAATTTGTAAATAGTTAACGACTTGACAAAAGAAATTTTTGGTTTTAAAGATATCCTATAAGAGAAATAAAAAGCTGTAAGAAATCTTCTCAAATGCTATTATATAATAACTGCTTCGACCATCAGTCACATCATATTTGAAATTGTTATTTCACACATCATTAAAAGTGTTCTGCTAAGATTACTTTTGCAAAAATAATGAGCAATACAAATATTATCATCAATGACACACAATTACTTTATTATTTTATTCCCTTGTTATAATTGTTCATTATTCCAGCACACGAACAAAAACAATAAACATAATTTAAAATTCTTGAAAATCCTGATACTACTTTAAAAAAGAATCATATTACCAAATCAAATATTTCAAAACCATTTTTAATTGAATATTAACACAGGCATACAGTGTAACAAAATGATTAATTTTTATCATTTGTGTGTACACTTATTTCTGAACTCACAAAGGAGGAAATCATACAATTAAAAATCTTGCATAATGAATAGAAAAATTATGAACCAAGCATCCTCTCAAATAACATGAAGTAATTCTAAAACATTAAAAATTACTGTAACATGAATCGATTGTAAACTTTAAAAACAAATTTAAGTAGCTCTAAAATAATTTAGAATCAACAAAACTAGGTCTTTGACAATTTTAATAAATTACAACCAATACATTTAAGGATAAATCTAACATGTCCAAAAGTTTATACAACTGACATCATAATTTAAGAAAAAGAAATTTTTTTTAGACATTTCAGTACAATAATTTCACCCATCATATATGATAACTAAAAAAAAAAAAAAAGAGTAAAACTAATAGTTGGCAAAAGTAATGCTATTTAGAAAAGGCGAAAAAAAAGTGGAAATACATGGGATAAATAAATGAAAAAAACTTGGTTTTTAATAAATTTCTAAAATATGTAAACAAAGATAATATTCGGTTTCTATGAATTTAAGATAATAAATACAAAATGGTCCCGTTTTCCAAATCGCTAGAGCGACTATTTAAATTTCGTAAACAAAAGAAATATTCCAAATAATTTAAATAAAAAAACAAAGTTGAAAAGAAAATAAATTCTAAAACATAATATATGAAAATCATAACGACTCGCAAGGAAAAATTAATACCTGTCAATATATACTTATGATATAAAAAAAAGATCCTTCACAACTCAATGTCAGTGTACTACAAATGTGGAGAAAAAAAGAATCTTAATTATTTCAATTGATATCATGTATTATAAATACAAAAAGCAAAAAAATACCTCCAAACAATTTATTGCAATACATTCTAGAGGAATGACGAGTGATACATATTCAGTTTTTTACCTAGTTAGTTAACGATTTAAACATGAACTATTTTTCTGTAGAGGGGTACACTCCGCACTGCAGATGGTTTTTTTTACATAGAATGTGAGCCAGGATGCGCGAATTGAAAATAATTGCAAATCATCAACATATAAAAACTATTTCTACTAAAAATAAAAACTAAAATACAACAAAAATCATTTTGATGCTTAAAATTTTTTATGTCAGAAGATGGAACGATACCTTGAGGTAAGTGACGCTGCCAAGCTGCATTTTTTGCATGGCTTTTTTTTTGTAAACAATCACCGCGCCTCAGCAAAATCGTTGCCACTCAATTTTCAGAAGTTCAATGATGAACGACTATTAACAATGAATGTCTAAACAAAAACTGCACTGGAATTTTTTTTCTCCATAAGATTTTGTAACTACATTCTGTATTATTTCCAACAAGATTAATTCAAAAAGAAATAAATAAAATGTGTAGAAATGAGTAATAAAAAAGACAATTTCTTTGAAGTCATTATTTATATAAGATAGCATACGCAATTACTTTTGGGCAATGATGTGTGTGCAGACTAGAATATATATATATAATCCTCATAAATATATAAAAAATTGCCGTACAATCAGTTATCTATGCTTAATGCCTTTACTCGGTAATATGGCAGAATAGTTGCTTAGAGATGGATTATGAGGAAACTTTCATTACCTCGTGACTGAAAGCCTGATACATTAAATGAGAATTCAGATCCAAAACTTGAATGTATAAGCATCTTAGGTCACGATTTTATCCTTAGCATCTATAATTTAGCACCTGAACTCAATTTTCCATTTACTTATTTGTTTTCATACATGAGCTCCCATTACCCATATTGCTGTCATAGACTGACTGATTCTCATTACTTGCAACCTTTTGATAATGAGCTTACTGAGAAACTGTTAAACATTTTTCAAAAATTGAAAAACAGGATACACTTTTGATGGGGTGGGGAAGAGTTTTCATATTAATATAACTAATAAAAAATTTCTTGAAATTGTAATACTATTATTTACAAAAAACTACTTAAAACGTAAATGAAAATTAAATATTTACAAAACATATGTATATAATTAAGAAAATCCTACTAAAACAAATTTAATGCCATAAATTCTCACACATTTTTTTAAAATTTTTGTTTCTTTCATTTTTCTGAAGTAGTAACTCTTATTAGTGAGATGTTTTGAAAGATTTCTGAGGGAGTTGATTAAAGACTGCTTTTTCAAAAATCAAAATATTTGACAAAGTGATAAACACAAACTAGTTTTTTTTTTTCCAAACCAGTACATCTTTATGCAAACCAAACACATATTTGGGTACTGATTATAAGACAAAGAACTAAAAATCGGTATTGTACTGATACAATCAATACGAATGATTAACTTAATAGAAAATATTGATAATTGGGTATGTGAGGTACTTGGGAAAAAATTTGTAAACATAATTTTTCACAAAAGCAGAATAATCACTTTTAGTATAAAACTTATTCTAAGATTCTTATTCTAATTTCACCAATTGTTTGTGAAATGTAGATAATTATAAGGGGAAAAAAATTTAAATGTTCTTAGTCATCCCTAACAAATTACAAATCCAAAATTGTTATTTTATTACTCTTTTATTTCATTCAACAAATAAACAAAAAACTGATTCACTCTCTTAATGAAGTAATAAACTGCTTATTATCTACATGACATTCTTATATTTATAAATATTTAACTGCCTAATTTATTGTGATTCAATTTTAAATAATGTTTGAGAATATATAAGTTTTATATTTAAATGTCCTTTTTAAATCTCTGATTTAACAGTTCAACATTTCATCTCATTATAATTAATTTTATTATCTGTTCAAAACCAGTAAACCATGAAAAGAATATGTCTTTTGTTAGCCCAAACATTCAGATATCAAATAAATAGAAAAGGATTAAAATATTTAAATCCTTTTACCTTTTCACTCCCCTTTATATAAAAAGAGAGAAATTTATTGTTAAATTTGCATCTTAAAATATGGAATTATTTTCATATACATCATTACTATTACAAATACAAAATACATTCATCATTTTTTAAAAGAGAATTTTCTAATAATATTAAAGATCATTTCTTAATTTTGTTACTTTTTCAACTTTATAATTTACTTATTTTATGCTTAAAAACAATTTATTAATATACAAACTATTAACTTAACCTAATGAAAATTTCATCTAGAATTTACACATTTAAAATTAAAATTTCACAAACCCATATATTCATATGTTTAAATTAAATATTGCATGCTAATATAAATGAGAGAAGCATATATTTTAAATCTATCAACAAATTATTAGAAATACATTTAAAAAAGGATTAGAATTTAATGAATGTATAGAATAAATAGAAATATGTTTATATAATAATTTATAGTTGACCTATTATAATTAATAATAGAAATATAATTATATAATAAATTTATAAAGAACCTATATATAATTAAACTGCAAATATAACTGGTAATAAATGAATTTTAAAAAAGTACATAATTAACAATTGATCACAGCTTTCTGCTTGATTAATAAAGAGTTTAAAATATAATATTATAATATGATAACTGAAGAAAAAGAACATATACACTTATCAAGTCTAGAGTTATATTGACTAAATTTCAGTAAAAGAATAAGAAATATTTTACATTTTTTGAATAAAATAGTCATATTTCTTAAGGTCAATACAGTTCTTAAATTATCATTGACGTCCATGAAAGTAGAAAAAAGTCATCATTACACTGCATCACAATTATAAAGGCACAGATATTATAATCAAACTTAGTTTAATATTCAGAAAAACTTCTATTAGTAGATTTCCATAAGATTTCAATTTTATTTTCTTATAATTACTTTACAGCTTTAGACTTTAATTGCATCTTCATATTATTGCTGAATTTTATGAATTTCCATATTAGGCATCCAAGCCAAATAACAAGAGAAAAATTTACAATATCAATGATATATAAAACATAAAATTAATTATGAATATTTAATATTCATTATAAAAGTTTCTCACATTAAAATTTCACATTCAATCCTTGGAATATTTTATTTTAATATGAAAAGAAATTGAGACATATGCTGCTTTTCTGCAAATGTCTAAACATTTAGAGGATAAATGCAAGACAAATGCACATTTAATATGAATGATATTGTACAAAATATATACATAATAAGACAATCACACATACATAAATGTTAATATATATGCAAAATACAATCTAAGCATGATTCTAATCTTTGAATAAGTTACTTTAAAATACCTGATAACTGAAAATTTGTATTACAATACTGAAAATATTGAAAAAAGCAATTTCGTTAAATTATTTTTTTTCAAATTAAAAAGAAAACAGCAATTACTTATTAAATACAAGCAATAATGGGATATTTTTAAATGATAATATTGTGTATGACATTTACATTACAATGTATTTCAGGGAAAAAAAAAAACACATTTATATTTAAAAAAATAAATTTTAAAGAGTATTTATGGATTATTTGAGCAGAGTATTTTAGAATAATCAGTTGATCCTTAGTGTACATTATATAGGAAGAAGTTGCAGGTGAATATTTCAATTGGAACAATAATATTCACACTCACAAAATTTATTGTAATATATTACAACTGCAAACACATTATAAGTAATTGTAAATATTACATACATATCCATATTCCAAGAACTTCAGAATTACTCAGTATTTCCTGATATCATTCTATGTCACATTTAAAGTCAAGAGAGTATTATCATTTGAACAATCAGTGCTTCATAACAATGCATATGGGAAACAATATTTTGAAGAGAAAGTCAATTAGAAATATACATCAATGAACTCAATCAATATATAACATTCATAAAACATAAAAAAAATTTGAAAAAATTGTTATTAATATTAAATTTTGTATATGTTTAATGTTATTTAAATAATTGATAGATAATAATATGTGAATTTTGACTTATTAATTAAAAGAATAATTATATATATAACTGACAGTCATACCTCAAAAACACACACTAAAATAAATTATACAGATACAAAAAGGATTTCATAGATTATACAGAATTAATCCAACATTTTGTATTTAAATGCAATGTTTTTGACTTTGTAAACATATAAAATAAAACAAAACAAATTGGAAAAAAAAAAAAAAAAAAAAAAAAAAAAAAAAAAAAAGAAAGTAACAACATTTTTTTTTTTTATTGAACAACTGATGTTGAATATATATATATAATTTTATTCTATATAAAATGAAAATATAACATGTTTTCAAAAATAGTTCTCTAAAATATACTGATACTTCATAAGGGGTGGAGAAAAGTAATAGGTCAACTTTAATCACTCAAAAGTGAAACAGTATTAAAAATACAAAATATGATTTATTTCCAGCCACTCACAAAATCGATATATGACCTAAGTGTAAGTATGACAGCAAATGGGGGGGGAGTGTGTCGAGGGGGAGGGAAGCTTTCACTAGCAAAAAAAAAATTGTTATACTACATTTATTCTATGTCAAAAATCATGTAAAAGAATCATTTTTAATTATTTTGTTTGAGTAAGAATTAGCTAACCATTGTTCTAGAGTAAAAATGAGATAAAATATAAGATACAATAAATAAATATATATACAATGGCAAGAGATTTAATAGTGGCTGATATTTATTTTAAAATAAAACAAAAAAAAAAGTCTTGTATAATAAATACTACAATATCTTTGTACATAGCTAGCAGCCAGTATTGTTTCAGTCAGGTTGGGTTTGAGTTCTGATTCCACTAAAAAATTGTCATACTTGTTGATGCACATTAATGTGTCACAGCTATAAACTTCCACACCTCAACATTTCATATTTTAAGTAATATACATGAATGCAAAGGGAAATTATAAAGTTTTTTTCTACAAGAGTTCAATATAACTTCCTTTAGTTACATGTAACACATGGATCAATAAGTCCCGAGACTGTGCGGTCGTTTTTTTGCGATTTCCTCCTTCAAACGCACCAGCAAGTCAATATAATAATCACTGTTGATCGATTTACCTTTTTTGAGGTAGTCAATGAAAATCACGCCATGCGTATCCCAAAAAACTGACGCCATGACTTTGCCAGCTGACTGCTGCGTTTTCGGACGCTTCGGGCGGCTTTCGACAGCTGTGCGCCACTCAGATGACTGCCGCTTCGACTCTGGAGTGTAGTGATGTATCCATGTTTCGTCCATGGTCACGTAACGACGCAAGAAATCTTTTTTGTTGCGAGTAAATAGCGATAAACAGTTTTCTGAATCATCGACTCGTTGCTATTTTTGTTCCATCGAAAGCAATCGCGGCACCCACTTGGAAAAAACCTTTTTCATGCTCAATTTTTCATGAAGGATAGTAAATACACTTCCATATGATATCTGTGTCATCTCAGCAATCTCACGGAGCTTCACTTTACGATCTTTCATTATAATTTTTGTCACTTCACTCACATTTTCCGGTGTAACGGCTTCCACAGGTCTACCCGAGCGTTCCGCGTCATTTGTGTCGGTACGACCACGTTTAAACTCGGCAAACCACCGACAAATCGTTGCTTTTGATGGACAAGAGTCCGGGTAACATTTTTCAATCCATTGTTTCGCTTGCACGGTGTTTTTACCCATTAAAAAACAATGTTTTATCAGAACACGAGAAACTCGGTTTTTTCCATTTTTTAAACAAACTACAAAACGACTTTACTCCAACCTCGATAACTCAGCTGTTTCTGGTCCGATCGACTTAAAATTTTGACACGTTTCAAGCAAAGGTTAGTACTCTAGAAAGACCTGGTTACTGGTTTACTACGAGCGCCATCTCTGGGTTAGTCTCGGAACTTATTGATCCATGTGTTATAATGTCAATTTAATATGTAAATTCCTGCCAAACACATTGTAAGATGTCAGTGATAATTGATTATATTGACAGCAGCAGAAAAATCTGTTGTTTAGTTTGCAAATAAATTTGTGTATAATGGAGGCGCATACCTTTTATATTTCAAAAAAACCCAAAGGAAGAAATTGCATGGGATATCAAGTGATTAGACATGGGAATCCTATATCAGATGACAAGCAGCAATGTGTGCAATGTCAAGTCATTTGATCCACTACGACCAATCCAATTGCAAGGTGGCTCTGTGAAAGCATCTTAAACAGATTTCGTGGAATAGTTTCACAAAGAACACACAAGGGACATCAATTTTTCACAATATAAGACTTCAGAAGCTTTCCTTTGTATTCAGGTATTATCATTCTATGTCATTTATTTTTGAAAATATGGAATTTTGAAATTAGATGAATCATTTTGAATAACCCTGTGTATGTATATATATAATATATATATATAACAACCTAAATCATACTTTCTAGACATGCTCCACAGAGCAATTAATGGAAAATTTGAAGGTATTCAATAATCTAAAGAACAGAAAAATATTTGGAAAAAAAAAAGTACTACTTTTTAACATATAGCAATCAAGAAATAAAACATGAACTATGTATCAGTTTTCCAAAAGAAAAACTATCAGAATCACCAAAAATTGATTCATCATATTGAAATTGTTACTGCACCCAAAAATAGCCATTCACCAAGAAGTCTCCAATACTTCATTTAAACCATTCTTTCCTAACATAAACTACTGTCAGATATTTATTTTAGGACACAGACTTAATTAAATGCAGAAAAGCTCTCAGAAGAAAAAGGCAGTACAACAAATCATCAATTATAACAGCTAAACAAATTTACCTTAACTGAAAATACACAAGATAGCCAAAAGAAACAAATACATTTTCCCCAATTATAATCTTGACTAGAAATCAAACTGCTGCTGTACATTCCTCAACTAAATATTATATTTAAAATCACTAGTTTATATATATATCTTTGCACACAATTTATTTGATTGAATGATGAAACAATATTTTGACAACAAAATAATAGCTATAACAGAAGAACATACATCAAATTGGCTAAATATCTTTGTAGTAAAAGAACAACTCTTCCCATTTAAAACATTTTATGATAACTTTTATTTTAACTTATAACACTAGGATTCATTTCAAATTTTTATTGCTTGTCCAATATCATATAAAAAAAAACTAATATTTTATATGCTAATAGACATATTCTTTCTTTTATGGTTATTTTGAGCCCAAATACAATTATAATGTTTGCTTTCAATTATAACTACTTCAGGTTTCTGTACAGTGATTGATTGATACAATTCTAAAAATGACAATTATTAAAAAAAATAAAGCTATGATTTAGGAAACAGGAAGTGCATTAGCTAACTTCAGCACCTCCAAAGCGAAATGGATATACATCATAATGAGGCTGAATAGGAACAGGAGGCGGGGCCTCCATAGGTTTGGGAGTCCGATTAATTTGCTTTTTGTGCTCCTGGGGATATTTAGGCATGCCTTCAGAAGAACATTTGTTAGAATTTTCCCGCTTTGATTTCATCACCAACATGTCCACTAAATGAGCAAGGTTCTTTACTATGGTGTCTGGTTTTATGACTTCATGTTTTGCATCATCTGGCCTGTGAAAATAAAAATAAAAAATAAAAAAAAAAGAGAGAATTTTTTTTTTGCCTAAAAATTATTTTCAATACTTTAAATTAATAATTAAAAAGGAATTTTCTGAAATATAAAGAGACACTAAAAGGAAATCTTAAATGTATATATATAAAAAATATTTTTACAGAATTTGAAAACAACAAATAGTATTTTTAATAAGTTGTCAAAAATAAAAAAATGAGACCCTTCAGATCATTATAAGCAGTGTAATTTACCTTTATAAGATGAAATAAATAAATTTCTAACTATAAGGAAAAATTTGCACAGTACAAATCAGAATGTTTTTAATCAGGAATTTTAAAGCAAACATTTCTAGTGTGGAGAAGCTTGAAAATATCACAACATTAAGGATCTTATAAGAAATGGAAGATAAAATAGTATACATTATTATCAAGTAAGGATAAAGAATGTGAGTGAATGTAAATTTTATTGGCGCAAGAGCCAGGTATGGCTATGCTGCGCCAAACAAGATTAAACTGTGGTCTAGACGTGAAGTTGAAAAAAAAGGTAAAAATGGTTGACGAGAAGGAGGGTTGAAAATAGAGAAGGATCGCTAGGGTATCCCGGGAGTGCGACACCCGTGTTTACCTAAGACAGTAAACCCCATGGGAAAAAGGATAAAGAATGCTCTAAATGCTTCAGCATTGTAAGCATTATAGTTCTTTTATTACATTTGGATTTCTGCATGGTAATTTCAAAGTAACTTAACATAAATGTCCTAATATCAAGACATCAGTCTGAATCTTCAATCACATATGCATTTCAGATTCGTACTATAGCATATATTCCAAAACAATTTAATATAGAAATGCTCCAACATTTAAAAAAAAAATTTTTACAAACCTTGATTAAAATTTTAATTTCCATAGTTAATAATAATATTACAACACATTTATAGGATGTTCAAAAATATAAACATATTTCCCATTGCTATTAGTATTCAGCATAAATGTATTTTCTACCCATATAAAAAAAACAAATGTAATATTTTCAAAATTACATATATCGACATGACAGTATGAATACTTTAAATGATTATTTTATTTTTATAAAATACTTATTGAAATAAAAAATTTAATAAAAACTTTTTTTTTTTGCAAAAAAATATTTTTACTAACTTAAATTTACATATTATGATATATATTAGAGAGCTATCAAAGATAATTAAAATCTAAAATGCTATTTTCAAAATCCCATATATTTAATTAATATTAAGGAGAATTTAAATTCTAAAAACTACCTGAATTTTCCAGTTCTGACTAATATTGCTCGCATGCCACATCTCTGAGCAGCTTGAATATCGTTTTCAATATCATCACCAACCATCAATATCTGCATAAACAATAGTATAATCAAAGAAACAAAATAAATTCTAAGCAATAAAATTAATGTCAGGTTCTAAAAATTTCCTTAGTTTTTTAATAAATAATCTCTATTCTTAAGAGAATTTGAAAATCTCAACTAAATTAGTGACATTTATGTCAAAACTACTTACTTTACATCAATATTAAAGTGAAAATTCTTACATAGAAATAAATAAAATGTTGAAGTGCATAAAATATAAATATTTCTTGATCTCAAGCCTGAATAATTTCATAAGCTTTTTAAGTTTACAAACTGACCTAATTATTCAACAAAAATTTTACTTAACACGAACTTAATATGAGGAAAGCCCTGATTCTTTGTTTAGTAAAGTTATTTTAGGGAAAGGAACATGTCTATATCAAATATATTATACACCATTTGAGACGTTTTGTAACATCAATTATGCTAGGTTCTTTCCATTCATTATTATAAATAAATGAAACTTTACAACAAATCATTTTGAAGAAATGAATTCAAGGGGTATTTAAAATTCTTTAAAATATAGTTGAATCCATGCCCAAATTAGATAAATTATAAAAAGAAAATAATTGGTTTGTTTTTATAACGTCGCACTAGAAGCAACACGAGGGCTATTGGCGCCGAACCTTGTAACTTTGAACCTTGGTCAAGTGACGAGAATGAGACCAGAGCTGGCACCCGCTTTCCTAACTTCCACACCACACCATCAAGAGAACTTTGGGCACCAAAAGATTTAATGTGCATCAGCTATGGTTACATAGCAGGTCTTTTGTGGCCAAGGTATGAACCTGCGACTCCACGAAAACCGACAGCCACGAGTCTGAAATCATGACCACTAGTCTACCACAGCCACTGAAAAAAAAAAGACAAAATGCAACTTGGTTTAAACTATCAGCTCGTTAAATGATGCATTAAAAATATCCAAATAAATGATATTTATATGAGATTATACATACACACAATATGAAAGTATTTGCAAAACTCCTTTCAATTTAGATTGATATAGTTATTAAAATAGCAGTCTATAGTCAAAATTGAGCATCATATTTATTGTTGAAGGTATTTCATGTTTAGACAATCACAGTGGAAATAGCATTCCAATACAGAACCCTGAGCAGTGCAATTTTCCTGCACAAAGGAGTACATAAAAAACAGTCACATCAGCTTTTATACCAAGTTGAGATCAAGGTGACAGCTACAGTCAAACATGTAGTTGGTTGTAGCTGTAAACATGGTTGGCAGATGTATTTGAATGGAGTACTAAAATAGAAGTTTGTAATAAAGAAAATAATTCGAGATAAAAACCAACGTTTTTATATAAAGACAAAGTATATTAATTATTATACATTAAATTCAAAACAAGCATGTGATAAACACATAAAAAAAATTTAATTATAATTTCAATTTAATCAATCATTTATTGAATATTTTTTACTGAAAAATTTTACAACACATACAAGCCTTTCCTTCTTAGTTTCCAAATATTTTTGGATTACCAGATCTAACCATGTGGAGGTGAGGTGAGGCTAATTTGAGTATGATTGGTTAAGTGTAGATAAATCTACATGTATTAAGCGTCATACTCTTCTAGACCCCAAAACGTGGACAAAACACATACGAACTTTATTATTTTTCAAGGAACATGAAAACATAGCACAAAAATAATAATACATTTTTTTAAAAAAATTCTGAAATTACTTTAACAGACAAATATTTATTATATAATGCCTTATTAATATTTTTCTCATACTTAAGGGATATTAGCCTATATTGCACCACATTCTTCATCAATCTATCTCATAATTAAGCAATGGATACAATGAATTCTTTTTCAGATTAAGCTATTTTTAGCAATTTGCATAGACTAAAAAATTTCGAATGGAGCAAATAAAAGTTATGTATCTAATAATTTTTACAAATTCATGATTTCTAGTCGACATGCCAATCCTTCAAATTCTACTTTCTTAGTAATTCTGAAATGCTGTACATCAAATTCTAGAAAACGTAATTTTTAACTTTAAAATTTGTGAGCGTATTAAAAATTCATAATATAAAATCAAAACATGCATTTGAAAGTCATTCTATTAAGAATACTAGAATTCAGAAAAAATTATTGTGATATGACATGGTGCCAAATATTGGAATCTCTCTTTCTTGTGAATGATTACTGACTAAAAGTCAGCAACCCTTACTATCTCCCCTTTGTGAGTAGAAAATTTTTATGATACCTCATGTGGCGTATGGAGAATTCCCTGTGTTCCCAGAGGGGGAAAGAAAGTTTTTCCTCAATCCTAAAAGTGTCAAGTGGAAGGGATATTTTGACATTAAATTATTGAAATAGTAGTTAAAACTTGTCGCAAATGTCTAAATATTGCATTGTTAGGCAAGTAAGAACGATTCCCAAAGTTTCAGAATTCTAGCTAGATGGGAAGTTGGCTAAATTAATGATCGAAAATTTGATGACACACACGCCAGGTGAAATTCAGAAAAATGTTGTAATAAAATAAATTAGCTATGCAGGTCATCATATATATATATATATACACACACTCACACACACACATACACACACACACATATACATATATATATACACATACATACACTAGTGGTCGAAATTTTGGAAGCCCTTTAAAAAAGTACATTTTTAAGATTTGATGGCACATAATTCATATTTGTCTTGGAATAATACCATTAAATTATATGCCATTGGAAAGATAATTTAATCAAAAGTATAAAGTTTATTCAATGATTTTTATTTTAACAAAAATTCAAACTAAATAGTCAGCAAAAGGTGGAAAAATAGTTTGCTTGAATATAACTTGGTTAGATACCTTACCTTCATATTGTAAAGTAGCCTATAGATAACCCTCCCTCATCAGAGGTATTTGTATTGAACTTTCGTTTTTGTTTCCCTCCCCATTCAAAGGCATAATAAAAAGGTTTAATTTCTCCAAAGCAGACAACCACAACTGGGGTCAGTTATTTTGGTGCATTCAATAATACATGACTCTGCTACACAGTTGTGGCAGGAATGATTTACCTTTGGGATTTAAGGCCTGTCTATTTGATGTCCGATAAAAGTGAATGGTGTTGGGGGACAGAGACGGAGGTTGTCTGTGAAAGTCATTGGCAGTCCAATTGGAAATGAAAATGAATTGAAGTGGGCGTGAGTCAGCCCTACCCTGGGATTTAAAAGTGATGGAGAAAAACAAAGAGAAGGCAGAGAGGCGATCTTGCGATGACAGCAAAAGGAGGCGATCCAGGCTGCGATTTATGCCATTCCCCTGCTTATGTGATTTTGGTGAATTCTATCTCTTAGTGACTAAATTGATAGAAGATATTCCTATTCATGGTACTTTTTTATGACATTGTGCAAAGAGTAACAAGGTGAAAGCCGTTTGTAACTTGAGTATAGATCACACAATTGCAAATAAAAGAAGTAATTTTACTTAAGCTGTGTGATTCCATCGTGCTACAAAGCTATTCCACAAATTCTGGGGTCACGATGGTGATATGAATATTACTGTTTACATAATCAATCAGGTGTATTTTCTTTTGGCAGTGAGCCAAGTATGTCACAGTAACATTCTGTAATTGTATTTTTTTTATGTTCTTTAATGAATGACTTTAATGTATCTTAATGTTATGAATTTATGAAATGAAGAGTTTATAGGTCTCCCAGAAAGCAATGTAAAATTACACTGTTAAATGAATGAGGTTGCAGTACATACAAGGGGAATCAGTCACTAGAAAAATTAAGAGATTGTGCTTAAATAACGAAACAAAAAAAAAACCTGTCAGAGAATTTAAAAAATGAAATGGCAGAATGCAATGTGAGGTTGAGGGCAAAATCTGTTCAATACAGACAACAAGAAATTGATCTTTCCTCTAAAACTCCACAAAAAATGATATTTTTATCTCTTGAACAAAACTTGAAAAAATTAAACTGGACAAAAATACATGTTCATGGATAATAGAACAATAGAAAAATGTTATTTGGAGTGCTAAATTGCATAACACCTATCACTACACATCAACCTAATGTTATGATTTATAGTTGTATGTTAATAAAATGTATTGGCAAAATTTTCTTAATAAGAATTTAATAAGTGATTAATAAGAATTTAAATGCTAAAAAATACATAAATGAAATACTTGTGCCTAAAATGAAGCTTTTCACACATGATCTTTTTAAGCATTATACATCATTTATTTTTTAGCAGGATTCAGACCCATGTCATGTTGGTGATGTAAGCAAAAAGTGGTTTTCAGAAAATCAAATAATCCAATGCTCGATTTGTCAAGGAATGGTCCAAACCTTAACCTGATTGAAATTCTACAGAGCTGTTTAAAGAAATGAGTTATACAAAAGTAAACCAGTAACAAAACCAAATTAATAATAGCAATAATTCAACCTTGGTTTCAAATTACAACAGCTAAAGAACTAGAAAAGTTAGTTTACTCCATGGCAAAATGTTGTCAGGCTTTAATTGAGGCTAAAAGTTTCTCAATTATGTATTAATTGACAAGGTGAGAATTTTTGCATGCCTTTTTTCTATGCATTTCAGTTTTCTTCTTTTTTTTTTTGTTCTAATAAAAACCTTTTAATAAAAGTTTCTGTATTATATTTCTTGGCTAAATTATCCCCCTACAGATTTATAATGATATATTACTACAAAAAAATGGTGTTGCAAGCCAACAAACCACAAAAATATCCTTTTTTTTAAAAAAGAAATCTACAATTTTGGCCACTAGTGTGTGTATATTGAATAATGATACCGACTCTGCTATAGAAGAAGCATGCATGCCCCAAACGCTAGCGACAGACAGCTGTTTGAAGCATTCTCTTTCAAATGCAGTGCCTCTCGCTTTTGTAAACAAATCTGTAAAGCCATAACCTTTGTTCATATTAGAGTTATTTTTTGTTTCGCTGGAAAAATGATAAGTACAACAATAGAGTAACGAATTGTTGTGAAATTTCACATGAAATTGGAAAAACTGCTACTGAAACTTATAATTTATGGAAAGAAGGGTATGGCAATAAATGTTCATCCTATGCTCGTGTTCTTGAGTAGTTTAAGCATTTTCATGATGGCCAAGAGGATGCATTCACGTTCAGATCACCTTTTCACGTCAAAATTGATGACAACATTAGAAATTTGGGACGATCCATTTGTCCATTGAGTATTCATGTGATTGCCGAGACTACAGCAATTGACAAAGAATCTGTTCTGTAAATTTTACATAAAAATTTTAACATGCAAAAAGTATGAGCCAAAAATTATCACATTTCAACAACAAAAAGTTTGCAAAAATGTTTGTACTGAGACATTGAGTGCCATTGAAAATGATCCAAACTTATTGTAAAGGATAATAAATTGTGGTTTTTTACTTATGATTCTCAAACAAAGTTCCAATCCATGCACTGGAAAAGCCCATCTTCCCCAAGAGCCAAAAAAGCTTGAATGAGCAAATCAAAAGTCAAAACAATGATGACTGTTTGTTTTTCGATATTCATGGGACTGTGTACCTTCACTGGGTTCCTGAAGATCAAATTTTTAATCAACATTACAACTTTCGTATATGTGCTACACTCCATGAAAGAATAAAGAAAAAAATGACCCAAATTGTGGAAGAACAAGTCATTCTACATTATCTGTCATGAGGTTTCCAGCCATGTGATTTCTATCTGTTTACTAAGGTGAAATCTGCATTAGAAGGAACAAGATATCAGTTCATTGAAGGTGCAAAAGAGAAAGCAGCATGCATCCTGAACGAGCTGACAGAAGAAGACATCCAACACTGTTTTGAATGGTGGAATATTCGCATGGAGCATTTTTGGGATAGAGGAGGGGGTTATATTGAAGGTTATAATAAGTAAATAAGGTTATAATGTAGGAAATCAAAATAAAATGATTTATAATGTCAGTTTCATTATTTAACGGCCACACATATATATGCAAAGTATGGCTATTAAATGACAAGATTGATGTTGTATATATATATAGTATAATTTCAATGAATTGAATGTAGTGCTTTGAATGAATGCTTACAAACTGCACTTTATTTTGAGGAGTATAAAAATATGAAAGCTTAATATTGCAAAAATTTGAGGAATTGTAGTAAGCAAATTATTTTTATTTTAATATTCAATTAATATTGTTTCATTAAAAAGGTACAAAGATTTATAATCCTGCCACAAAAAGGGTAGATTACTGTATAATTTAAATTCCATGAATATTCAAATGACAAATAATAATAAACAAACAAACATAAAAAAATTTTGAAAACACAAATTTAAAAAAAAAATAATAATAATAATACCTCTTGAGGACAAATGCCCAAGCCATTGACTGCATTCATTATGAAATCATAACAGGGTTTTCCAACAACCATTGCTTCTGTGCTACAAGCATACTGCAAACAAAATTGTATACATTTTTAACAATTATACACTATTTGGTTATCAAAAAGTGTTGTGTGAAATAAATATGCATAGTATTGATTTGTACCTACCAAAGAAAATGACTAAAGAGATCATTGAAATTGGGTTGAGAATTTTCCCGCAAATTAATAAAACCTGGAAGGATGGCAGTAAACTGTCAACATCTTGGAATAGATGTGATTTAAAATAACTCATATTCTCAGAACCGAAGATACCTTAAGATACTTGTAAAGATAAAAGCTCGAAAAAACCGCAAAAAAAATCAATTTTTAAGCCCACAGAAGTGTTTAATAATGAGCACTGAGGCATTTTAACTCATATAATGTAATAAGAACTTAAAAGAATAGAGCTTAATAGATGTAGAACCACAAGAAAACCATTTGTTTTGACAATTAACCTTAAAAAGAAAAAGGCTTCAATTTGTTCAAGAGCATAAAGATTGGACTGTTTAGCAGTGAAGAAATGTTATATGGTCTAATGAGTCAAGAATCAGTATATTCCAAAATGATGGGCACATCAAGGTAAGAAGGAACTTCATGAAACGATGAGTTCTACATGCCCAGATCATAACACTGCCTCCAGGCAAATGGAGACAGTGTTATGATGTGGGGTTGCTTCAATGGGTGTGATCTGGGATCAGCAACATTAAACAAAACAATAAAATGAAGTCACTGAATTACTTAAATGTTTTAATGACCAAATCATCCCATAAATGGATTCCCTCCTCCCCTTTCCTAATAAAACTGTCATATATCAGGACAACAATGTCAAAGTCCACAAAGCACAAATTATTTAGAATAGGTTCAAGGAACATGAGGACTCATTTTAGAACATGAATGAGCCACTACAAAGCCCAGATTGTAACCCAATTTAAAATTTTTAAGATTTAATAGAACAATGTTCACAAGGTAGTTTTGTCTCTTCTGTCATCAATTCAATATTTCAATGAAAAACTGCTGTAAATCTCGACTGCATAAAGCACTGAAGCCTAATAGAATCTTATTGAAAACTACATCAAATATGTGCTGTAATCCAATACAAAGATGGTACAACCAAATGCAAAGGTATGCAATTTTTTTTATAGCCACATAGTATATAAATATCAGTTTAAAGAAAAAAGTTAATTTCATTAAGAATTCATAAATAAGTATATAATACAACAAAAACGTCTAATTTAAAATAAAGATGATTTCAGGAAAAATCTTTACTCCCCCATATTGTATTTCATTTAGAAAACTAAAGAGGGAATGACATATTAATTTTTAAGAGCTTAGGGTGAGTACTTAAGGTGACCCCATTTTATTTTTTGTTTCAACTCTAACAGCTACAATATTTATAAAATGTAATTCATTAAATTTCACCTGCAGACCCTCAAATTTTCAAAAGTGTGTATGTGCACACACAAGTACTTTAAATCTCATGTATACAGAAGTGTTTTTCGAAATTTCATTTTCTAATAAATAGTATGACATTGTAAAATTTTATGCACATTTTATTCATTTTATTTACAACAATAAGAAATTAAATTGTCATTACAATTTCCAAAACTTTTAAAATTTGTAATTGTTTTTGATATTTACATACATTTCTCCCACAAGGAAAAAAAATCACAAGCATTTTAAGTTTCCAAGATATCGTTTGTAACAAAGATTTAAAAAAAATATTTAGTACTAATTAATGTGACGTATTACTGTAAAAGAATTCCTGTTCTTTTTTTTAAAATAGAGTTTTAAAAATTGTATATGTTTTATTAATGTTACTGAGATAGCAAATAATTAAAGAAGGTTAAGTATATATATTCGTGTCTCACTCAGTTAGTCAATGTATAAATTATATGGGGGTGGGGGAGAAATTTATTAAATAATACAAAGCAGAGTAAATAATTATTACAAGAGAAATAAAAATCAATTTATTTAAATAATTGAAAAAAAAAAAAACCCGAATTGAATAAAATTTTGATACAATAAGTGACAAATTAAATATGAATAAATAAATACCTCCAAAGCTGCAGCATAGGAAGCTGCACCAAGGACTAACTCATTCTTTTCTTTGTAGTACTTTCTGAAACAATTAAAAGTAATCATGTATAATGATTTTATCTTCTGCTTTTAAAAAAAAGATTTCATAATGTTCCATCACCTAAACAACAGCAATAAATCATGTGAACTATTTCTTCAGTTATATGCAGAAATTATTCAACAAATAATAATTTTAAATATTTTTACTGTATAATCAATTTAAATGAAGATTTACTAACGATAAATAAAGTATATCTAAGCAGTTTTTAGCATAATTAAATGACATAAAAATGTAATCTTTTTTAATTATTTGGCCCAAATTGGTAAACATATTTTTATGCTTTTATTCTATATTAAGGAAGCGTTTACATGGTGGATTGTGTTAATAATTTTTTTACGAGCCTGTCTTCAAGAAAACGGATTTGTTAAGTGTAATCCTTCTATGGAGAAGACCCTTACACTAAGTGACTATTCTGCAGTCCCATATAAAGATAAATCATCAGCAATCAACCCTCTAATTCAGCATCTCCCATTGCTCTATTGAAATTCTGTAGCTAATTTTTTTACAGGTTTTTATAGCTACAATTTAAAGTTAAAATATTGTTTTAATAAAGGTTTATTCAACCTTGTATGCTTCATGATATAACTGGCATTTGTGATGCGGAAAACTTGATTTAGGCTACTTATCTACAAGTTGATGATCTATACAAGGAATATGATAAACAGAAAAATATAGCCATAGACATGGGTCAATAGAAGTATCTTGTGGAGCAATTCTGTGAATCTGTAACCAACCTATTCATGTTACCTCAGGGGTAGAATTGGGCAATACTACTTCTTTGCTTAGTAGAACTGTATTAAGATGCTGGTTGAAGGTAAAAAATTGTTGAGGTTAAAAGTGAAGATATTTTAAGTTAAACCTTGGGTTGCGATAGAGTTGCTGTTAGGGTCCCGAATATTTGGGCAACTAATTCTTAACTCCTTTTTATGCAACTTGAGGCCAGTTTCAGGTTAGCAGGTGTTATGTTTGAGCAAACAAATTTAATTATTTGGTCCCGGCTCTGGATTCTGGAACTTTTTCACATGACATGAATATAGTAAATGAAATAATCCAACATCCAAACACAGCAATTTTAATTTGTTTGCTAAACTAATTTGAAAGTCTTTCAAAGCTGTATGATGCTTGCTATAGGACTTTATTATCCTTATCAAAGAGAAGGAAAACTTTATTTCTATGGATTGTCTCAAGCTTGCTTTCCTTTTGGCTAATACCAATGAACCTGTGTGACAGGAACAGAAAACATCTTGCATAAGGTCTGGCAAGAGAGTCAAGTTTCATCTCCTTTCCTGAGGCTAGAGAGGGGTCCTATGGCAGATTGCTTTAACCAGCTTCCTGCAAGACTGTTTTCAAGAAGACTACTTAGTTAAGTGTGATCCTTCCACAAAGAAGACTCTTATGCTAATTGACTGTTCTACTTTCCAATATAATGGATCATCTACAGTCAAATCTCTTTCATGCGACATCTCCCAAAGGAATTCTACAATTTTTAACTTTTATTAATAGATTTTTATAGTTGTAGTTTTAAATAAAAACATTGTTTTAATAAAAGTTGTTTAGTTAACCTTGTATACCTTCCAATATGAGTTTCATTTGTGAAGTGGTGTACAGGCTTTAGCCTATTTATCTACAATTACATTAAAACCTATAAAGCAAACCATCTCACTATGTTGATCTGTTTTTTATAAACCTAATATGTATCTCTTTATTCAATAATATAACTATCTACATTAACAAAAGTTAAAACTATATTTAACCATATAAACAATTTAGCATTATTCATTTATAATCTTTAATTTGATCTTGATAATTAAAACAGTTAAGTTCACCTTGCATCAAGAAGTAGAGGGTGTGAACTTAGCTCCTGCGTGTGATTGAGATTGATTCTTTATTGACCTTATACTTAGAGGCAACATGAGGACTATGGCAAAGAAACATGATTTTAAGCCATGGTCAAATGATTAAGATGACACATGAGTTGTCATATTAGTATGATGCATAAGTTAGCAGATAGGGATACTGGCTCGGATGTCATCCTCGTCACTAGACTGTGGTTCAAAGCTCTTCTCCCTCTAAATTTTAAAGCTAACCAAACATAAGGATTTTGAACTCAATAAATTAAAAATGTACATTAGCCCCTCAATACAATGGATCTTTAGTGGCAATAGAACTCAAAGCAACGACTGACCTGAAACACTGTTGACAAGAGCTTGCAACTGTGACCATGACCTGGATCCTGAATCATATATTCTTTGTTTTTAGTTTCTCACCCCCTTCTCCCCTCCATATTTTATTACAGCATATTAGATAAAATTTCCAATGTTTTAATACATTCTTGTTATTGATTTCTTCAAGAAGAATTCATTATTTTCTTTTCCTAAAACATTTATTTTTTAAAGATGTAACCAACAGTTTTTTAACTAAAAAAATACAGTGACTCAGTAAATACATGTATGTATCACGGATATTTTTTAGCTAATCTGATGTAATAAAGCTACTGTAATCTATACATTCAGTTTAACTGGTTGTATTTATATCCAAGTATTTTGAGTAAATAGTTCAATTAGGTAGGTACCTCTAATTTACTCAATATCTATTACATGTGATACTTTTTTTGTAAAAAAAAGAAAAGGAAGAAACTGAGTTTTAAAATAATAATTTAAGTATTGTAGAAAGCAAAACATTATACTTGTATAATAACACATTAAAAATTATTCAACACATAAAAATGCATCAATATTTAATACGATTCACATATACGTTTACATACACTTATATACAATGTGTGTGTGTATATATATATATATATATCATACTGTTATGTACATCAATCCATAAAATAATAGTTATCAACAAAATTCACTATCAATGTTAATAAAAAATTACTGCAAAATTATTAAATTATTATTTTGCTTCATCTGATATCATATGTATAACTCCTTAATATTTACTAGAAAATACAAACACGATCAACTTAATTTATTATGAAACTTGTCAACTTTTAATAGTATAAATTATAAAATGCTTAGAATAGTGTTGAAATAAATAGGAAAATACTTCAAACAAAGTATATTTCAACTAATTTGATTTCATATAACAGCATGCAAAAAATTTCATTCTACTTAAATGAAATAATGTAGGTTATCCATACAAAAAGTACATTTTTTTGTGGTTTTAATTATTTTGTGAGTTAGGTACTTTGTTTTCATGTACTATATTAAATCTTACACAATAAAACATGGATTTGCTGCTTAATATGTTATTTTTAGAGATTTTTCTTTTAATCCAATTTTTTCATTAATCCAGCAATGTTCTGGTCTTATATTTGCCAGATTACCAAGAGGGTACTGTATTTTACTTACTCATTTCCCAATTTCACTAAAACAGGACTTGGTGAGGAAGTGAGCACTTGATATGCTTTGTTAAATATCTCAGCTGAAACATTTCCACCCAAATCACCAATCACTACACAGTTAGGAGATGATTGATCAATTTTATCAAAAGCAGGACGAATATCTGAAAGTTTTTAATTTCAATTATTGAATTGTAAATTTTTTTTCATGAATCAGATTTGTTAACAGGAAAAATACAATTTAATTCGTTAAAAAATACTTTGTTAGGCTGTGTTGAATAAAATATTTAGAAATATTGAAAAGTACAAGAAATTTATTCTTAAATTCAAGTTAATGAATCTTATTGTTCATAACATAATTTAATTAACAGCTAATTTTCCATATTATTTGTTAATAGTATTGAAATTATATCATACATAAAGCTGTAAAGAAAAACTTCATAAATTTATAAGTAAATATTAATAATACAGGAAAAAATACTTTTAATAAAAAACAGGAATAATATTTGCAAAGTGTAAATAAGTTCATAAAATAAAATGAAACATAATGACATATTATTATTATTATTATTATTTTTGCAATAGTCTCGAATGGGGAGTAATATATTATAGGCATGATTCAAAATTTCACCTTTACAAAAATATCTATAAAAATTCCTAGTTAAACAAAGAAATAGCCCATCCAGTGCCCCATAGTACAAGGTATGTTCCAAAGTAAATCAAAAGGTGCTATAATTGTTCATAGCATTGTACCAACTCATTCTGTGAGATGCTTCAAAGCTTTTTGGTCATAATTTCTTGAGCATTTTTTCCATGTCAAAAAAGCGCAAAATGTGATCTCAGGGCGAATGAATTTCACTAATTTCTTCAAACATTTGAGCTCTTCCATATAAAATTGTGAATTAACTGTTTGCTCAGATGGGACAAATTTCTTCTACTGCTTTGGAATAGAAGAACACATTAACATGGTTTTCACTTGTGATTGGTTGAGGTGGGTTTGGGAAGTGCCATCCTGCAATCTATCATTTAGTCTCAGAGTCGTATTAAAACACCCAACTTTCATCTTCAGTTATAATACTTTTCAGAAAACTTGGGTCACTTGAGACATGATCACACTTTTCTTGTAAAATCATTACACAGTTGTCTTTGTAATCAGGGAACAAAACTTTTGGTACCAATTTTTGCTTAGATATTATGCATTTTCAATTCATACGTGATGATGCAAGAATGGCTGCTTTAGGCAGCCTTTGTTTTATTTATGATTAAATGTACACTTAAATATCAGTCTGAAAGTAAGAACTCAATTCCTCACTCAATCAATGATGTCCTCCGTTTTTGATGTCAATGTTGTCCAATGTGTAGGTCACTTTCCACCTTCTGTCGTCCGTTTTTATATGCATAGCACCACTAGTAGACCTGGGATTATCATAAAACTTTGTTTCTATAAGCTTCTTTTAACATTATCCTAATTTCAATACACTTTAACTAAGTTTAACAAAAAATTTTAATTGCACGTTGTTGTTCATTACTTTGCTGCATCAAGAGTGGGACAATGCTTTCATGCAAGAACTCTTTTTAAGGTCACATTGAATGTCTAGACAAATCCAATCAGTGTTGAAAATGTAACTGAAATCTCAATTCATCAACCACTACAGATTTCCTTTGACAATGTGCCAGAAATGCACAGTAAAATTATTTTCAATACTTTTGGGACATACCTTGTATTTAAAATCCTTATTGTAAGACAAACTTCAGGATTAGCATATGAAGCCATTATACATACATAATTCTCCAAATGTTTTAACAATTCTATTCTATACATGACATACATACATGCCCATATCATTAAAACAAAATTTTAAAAAATTAAAAAATAATTTCTTAAAAGTACAGCTATGTTTGTGTTGAAAGTCTGCACAGCTCTTTAAAAGATCAACATAGCAAAAAGAAGGAAGTATTAGATTTTTGCAGTTTTAGATTCATTATACCAAATAACATAAATGTAGAAACTGATTCTTAAAAGTATGAATACATTTATTAATGACTGTATACATTTAAATTAACAAAAAAAATTATTTCAAAGAAATTCACACAGGTGATGTTACAGAGTCCATCATCCAAAAATAATGTAGTTTGAGAGTATTTGAAGACAGAAGGTAAAAAGATGTGTAAACAAGATAACTTTTTCATTATGGATCAGGATGAAATACTTATAAAAAATTGAAACTAAAGTGAAATAAAGCTTTGCACAAAAGAAGGAGTTATTGTTTTTGTGTCAATACATAATTGTTTGATTCAAACTTTTATTCTGTAAAAGAACACAAAATATAGATAACAGAGAGGAAATAAGTTAAAATTAATGCAAAACCAAAATCAAATTTATTGCTTATAAATAGAGTGTTCTTAGATTACTATATTACAAAAATTGTATTTTAAATAATTGTGTAAAGAGAAATCTGGTGATTTTTAATATATTATAAGGTTAGATGAATTTCAATGTTTATTTAAGGAATTTAATGTAAGAATTTTGTTATTTTAAAAAAAAAAGACAATTAATAAAACTGAAACTGTTTTGATAGTCTTACTATTTATTTCATAGTAGATATCACATCAGTCATAAATATTTATTGAGAAAATAAGATATTTTTTTCTAAGCAGAAGCATAAAATTGATAATATGTTGTAAAATAAAATAGAGCAAAACTTTGTTAAGATGGATTTAATAGAAGGATCCAGTCCATTATGGATTAAATAGGTCCAGGATAGAAAAAAAAATGTGGGTTAATTCAGGAATGGGAAAAATGAAGTAAAATTATCTTTTTATTGAACAAATAAAATAAGAATAATATTTATAGAAGAAAAAGATGTTTACTTTTTGTACATAACAAAAGTGCATTTTAAATTGTCTTATTGTATTTTCTATTTAGATAATGGAGGACGATATGCTATTGGTCTTTTGGTGATAAGAGGTGTAATGTATGTTTTGTTGACTTTGCTCAGAATATTTGCAAGCCCCCCTCCTTCTTTTTCTTTCATACATTCATAGCTGTTAGTAGAATTCAGTAACAATAAAAATATTTTTAAAATACATGGATGAAGCAAATAAGTTATCATGAAGATTTGCAGATTGCTTCTCAAATAAAATTTTAAAAATATCTTTGGACAGACTGATCTGGGCAATTCAGAGATTCCAGTTAAAGGAATCAACTTAATGATATTCTATTGCATATCTATTTAATGTTTTTATGAAAACTGACAGTTATTTACCTTGATGAACCATTAAATAAGGTCTGAGTCCTAGTGTTAATAAAGTGTTTATGACAACTGGTATAGGTGAAAAGATTTCATCTTCAACAACACTGAATCCTAAAGACTGAAGTTTCTTCACTAAGTCAGCAGGAGTTCTCCGAGAATCATTGGTAATAAATCGAATTGCAATGCCTAATTGTCGTAGCCTGAAAAATTGCACAGTGAATATTACATTTCTAACCTAATTTTAAAAATATTTGAAATGTACATGAGAAAACATACTTTTTAATTTTGTATATAATGTACTGATTTATATACAAATTTGATAGATAATAAGCAAATATAAAATAGGTAAAAGCAAACAGATAAAGAACAACAGAAATACATACTTATATTACATTACCTTTCAACTGCTATAACTGACCCTTTAATGGCTTCATATTTTCCATTTTCAAATAAAACTCCAGTTGTACTAATGAGAATTCCTCTTACAGGATTATTCAAACACTTGGCAACCTGTCAAAAATAAAGATTAAAAAATAAAGTATATAATAGGAAATATAATTTTCTTCATATAAATTTTGTAGAAGACTAGTTTTAAAAATAGAACAATTCAGAAAAAAAATTTGTTGTTGTTTATGTTCCATCCTTAGATACATTTTATAGACAATAGATTTTATTTGAAGCAAGGTTAAAATCTTCAACAGTCAAAAGAAAACAGCAAAATGCATTTTTCTTAACTCAGATATATGTGAAAACTTTAAAAAAATTTCGCCATTGAGTTTATTCATATCTTGAAAAATGGAACATGTCCTAATGAATAAAAATCCCAACATTAAAAAAGATTATAATAAATTTCAATACAGAAAAAAAAAGACATTAATGATCATTAATATTAAGTTGCAATTGAGACAAACATAAACAGAAAAGGCTGTAGAATGGTATTATTAGTTTTCATCCAAGTTCTGTGTTAGCAATAATCCTGCTTTTTTTTAATTTGATGTACAATTTCAAGATTATTTTTTCGAAAATTTAAATAAATACATCAATAAAATTGTAATCGAAGAGGAATATTTATATATTTTTCCTCATTAAAATTAAATAACAAGAACTACTAAGTTTGAAAATAGAAAGTATGCTATCTTAAATTGCAGTCTTCAAAATCTTCTACTTAAAAAATATTATAAAACATTAGCATAGTGTAATTATTTATTAAAAATAATTATGTAAAAGTTAAAATTTCCATAAAACAAATATCTTAAATTACTTTACATATGAATTTAGAAACTTTACACAGCTTTAATATTTGAAAAAGTGTCTCACTAGCAAGTCATACAATTTTAAAAGTAATTTTTAAAAGTATATTAATACTTTTTAAATGATACTCATCACTTATTTTCTCTGTTTACATTTTATTGGTGATTTTCCCAGCATCAAAGAATGCAGGATTAATGTCATTTGCTGTTTATTTGCAGATTTCTTTCCTGTCTGATATAATTCCTCTATAATTAGCAATGTTTTTAACTCATGAGCTGAATCTTTTTAAACAAATTTTACTAAAACTGAATTATTTCAATTTTATTGTTTTGAAGTAAGATTTGTATAAACTACATGAATATTTGAAAATTTACAAAAATTTCTAATAAATTTATTCATTTTAGATTGAATGCAAAATAAAATGATCAATACTAAATTAGCTTCATCCAGTAATTCAATAAGTGTTTATCAAAGAAGGAACAATGAAATGAGCTTTTGAACATAGCTATGCAAGTTTATTCTACAATTCAGGTACTGTTCCTGACAAAATCATTAAATGATATTTTCACTTTCAATCATTATTAACTAACACTTAATTTTAAACTATATAACAGTTTTAAAGAATACAAGTTAACTTAAAATTCTCAACAAATTAATTTTGGTATCTTAATTATGAGTAAATCTGCATATTGATTGTAATGGTTGCATGTTGATTGTCTTTAAATTACAAACTAATTTTTAATTAATCAGTTATTTATTTCTTAATATGCAAGAATGAACAATTCCTATTTCGAAAATTATGTTTTATTTTACAATATTTTCATAATTTTTTTACTCCTGTTAAAATATGAACTAAGATAATACACATCAATAAATACATCAAAAATATTTAATTTTCTATATTAATTTTGCTTTAGTTAGTCAAAAATTTTAAGAAAAATTATATCTCAAACACAAAACTTTTTATACATAAACTCATTCCATAATAAAATGAGAATATCTGATAAGAATACATTAAATTAATAAAAATAATTCAAAATTTTATGATCAATAAACTTTTTTTTTGAGACCAATAACTAAATCCACTAATTTTAAAAAGTTAAATATATTTTTATTCTTTTACTAGAATTTTTATTAATAAATAAAATTATAACTTACTTGAACCTTAACTTTTTTATCTTCTGCTGAAGACACATCATGACCATAGTGATCAGGATACAGTTCCACTTGATATCCTTTCCCATCTTCAAGGATCACCACTTTGAGATAAGCAGTGCAGAAATGTCCAATTTTGCAAGATTTGAGAGCCCGGCGACGTCCACCACTACTTCGAAACTTTCCACTACGATGACAAATGTAAGTAACAACAGTACAACCTGAGGCTTTCTTTTTGGCTGCTTGTTTCACCCACTTAATATCACAAGCTTCTTCAACATTCTTCTTCCATCGAATGAAATCCTGCTCTGTCTCAAGAACATTTTTAATGACTTGGAAAATGAAATTATGTTTATTTACAAGATGATTTCGAAGTTCTGTGGTGCTCTTGAATTTTTCATTGTTGCAACCTTCTTCATAACAGATGGCTCCTCTGGTTTCATTGGCTATTTAATTTAGATGTAGTAATAATTAAAAAAAAAAAGAGATCAAGAAATATTTTTAATTACAAGTTTCTTAGTTCATTATTTAAAAAAATAATATATTTCCCTCAATCATTTTCTTACAAGCTATAAGAACATTAACCTTATTACCATATAAGATAACCTTATTACCATATAAGATAAAATAAACTAGGTCTATAACTCAAACTAAGAAAGAATTCTTAAAATCAATTCTTAGAATGGATAACAGATAGTGAACCACAGACCTTGTAATAAATTAACTTATATCCAGAAATTTCAGCAAGTATATATATACACACAACAAATATAGAAGTTTCTCTCATTTTAATGATTGTTAAAAATCATATTTAATACAAATCATATACAGTTAAAATATCAGTATTAAAAAGTTAAAAGCATCTCATTTAATTAAATTCTAAATAATTGAAACATTTTATGTGAGTGGTATAACCTATACTAATTCAAATTTGGGAAATGTAAAGAGATACTATGGTTAAGCAATACCAAAAATATAACTTCTTTTATTAGCTCTCACAGATTTTTTTTAGTAACTTAAAATTTTGAAAAAAGAAAGGAGGGAAAAAAAAAAAAAAAAAAAACAAGTGAAAACATATCTCATTTTTGTCTTTCAGAAATAATGTACATTATATAAATTATTAAAATTCTGCTATCTATAAATTTCCTCATTAATATAAGAAACCTGAATTCTTTTTCCAAAGTTTTTTTTAATTTGTGGCTTCATATGCATGAGTGAAATGCTTTTCGGGCTTTTGAATGAAGATCTTGTCCTTTTGGTTGATTTTTGGGTTCACAACACATGGATACATCACAATAATACTTATAAGAAATGCATACAAGACATTATCCCACACACAACACGAATAATAACATCTAGAGGAAAGGAAGAAATCTCTCTTTCTCAATGACACTTTAGGTGATGTTACAGTCTCGTTAAAGATACTGTCATGGTGACTGTTATAAATTCATTATTGTAGATGAAATATATAATACCCTTGTAAAATGAAGCATTAAATTAGACAACTTACAACTTCCAGGAGGCTTATTTTTACGAGATGGCACTCGATGTATTTGGAAAATGTGTCTAGAAAGATTAGTTCTAGAAGGATAAACTCGATCACAATATTGACAGAGATGTTGCTCTTCGGATATTCCTCTGGAAGTAAAAAAAATAAAAATAAATAGTGTACTTAAAATATTAAAAAAATGCTCCAGGACTTTAATATGAATAAACTTTTAAAAATAATGTATTATTAATAATTATGCTAATGTACCTCATTATAGTACACATTTAAAACGCAAAATTTAGCACAACAGATTTAATTACATTTATATTTAAATAAATTTGAGACTCTTATGTGCATGCATAATTACTTAGAGCAAATAATGTATAAAATAATGACATGTATAAGAAATACTTGATAGGTTAGAATATAGTTTAGTCCCATCAACCTAAGTGATAAGATTTTGGTGGTGATAAATTGCTAAATGTGGCAAACTTAGGTTTTTTTTTTTTTGTTTGTTTCAGCAGGGCCATTCAGTGCAACCCCAGAAATTTTAATTCTTTGTTTCTAATTTTAAGTAACAGCTTTGAGGATAATATTGTGTATACTGTCACATAACAGTTTTTTCGCTATTTACAAGGATAGAAGAGAGGGGGGGGGGTTGCACCTATGTTTTAAAATTGAAATTTCAGCTCAATAACAGTACTGGACTGACTATTAATTTTCTGGTGGGTATTTTTGATTGATGTGAATCTTTCTTATGGTATTTTTTACGTGTTTTCCTCCAAGTCTAAGCATCAACAATGATTGTTAGTATGAGTATGAAAGAAGTAAGTGAATGTACAACACTGCTTAAGGAATTTAAGGAAAATGAAAGGAAAGTTTCTTGTTATTGAATTTTCAGATTGTGAGATTATGTGATTTTTTAAAGGAAAATGGTTTCAGAGATGGATATGAATGGTATTACAAGACGAAAAATAGAACAATCAGAACTCTTGCAAGAGCATTAGAAAAGGTTTGTTGTTTTTCCTGAACTATTAGAAAATGTGCAATTTTGTTTGAGCAAAATCTTTCAAGGCTGTGCTTTGCAGGATTTGTTCAGAGTAAACTGAAAAACGAGTTGCGGATCATTACATTTTGACAAAATAAAGAGATTGATTTGTTTTAATGTGCATGATACAAAATGATGTGATTGTTTTACAGGAAAGGTATGGTTGATGGATATAAATGGTATTGCAAAATGAAAGGAGGAAATTTTGTTACTTGTTTAGTCGAAATGAATAGATTTGTTTCTATGTGCGATATTCATGGAGTAATGAGATTTTGGTTTGAAAGGTATGAATGAATGAGTATAAATAAAATGAAGATTCAATTAAGGTTAATGGTGAACAAAAAGAAGAATAATTGACAATGTTAATGCATAGAAACTTCATCCAGGAATTCATTAGATAAATGCGCTTTATACTAACGATTCAACGAAAAAATAGGTTAATAAATTTTTTCCATATTCTTTCATTCCTTCTATCAAGTTCATGTTATTTCACAAAAATTGCCATTTTAGCAATTTTCAAAATTCCATTAAGTGGTGCAGCTAAACTTCATTTTTATCGATTTGATAATAACACCCAAACAACTTTAGCTTTTAAAAATAGAATTGTTCTATATAATATTCTTAAGCATGGTTATTATAATATTAAGAAACACATTTTAATAGGAAAATTACCCAATGAGGTGATTAAAAAATAGTATTCAATATACAGGCAAGTAAAGAACATATATTGAGTTTCATACAAAAATATGTAATTTACATTATAATCATATTACATACAAACAGCATTTACACACTAATTAATTTTCCAAAAGCACAATTTAATAATAAATGAATATGGTATTGCAATATTGTTCCAGAAGGAAGAAAAAAATTAAAGTTCCACATGATCAAAATATTTTTTGTACTTTTCCGTTAAAGGAGGCTGTTGGCGGTGATTATCCCCCCCCCCAAAAAAAAAACAGGAGTGATATCATGGGCAAATGTTGTAGTACTGCATCAGGAGAGTGGTGAATTCGCACAATGCAATTTGGTGATTTTTTTACGGCCCCCTTTAACAAAAAAGTAGCATGTTTTTTTTTTAAAAAAAATTTTGCAGCAATTTTGATATGTTTTTATCTAGATCAGCTCATTGGTAGTATCTGAGAGACCATGGGGAGATAGGTTTTTCCATATATATTAATTATGTTTTTTAAAGTCAAAATATTATCAATGGATCAGCAATAAAGATATTTATTTTTAAGAATTCAAACTGATTTTACATGCAAAATTCATTTAAAGTATCAATAAACCTTTACAACATATCTTTTATAAATGTTTATTGTCTAAATATTAATAAATCTTTATAACATATATTTTATAAAGCATATATTGGTGCTGATTTTTTGGAAGGATTTTCATGTTAAAATAGTTTTTTTTCTTCAAATTTATAAAAAGAGATATACATATTCAATGATAAATATATATATTTCAGAATTAAGTTCAAAGTTTACTATAGATATTTGAAATGTTGAAAATAGTTAATTATCTTAAAAAAATTAACTATAGTAACATTAACCAAGGAATACACACACACATATAAATGAACAGCTTTTGTGAAGAAAAGAAATACCTACTTTGAACCATCAGCAGGTGGAGGACTATCAGGATTTTCATGCATATCATGGTTTTCATGGATTGCAAGAGAATGCAATCCATTACTCTTATCAACAGGTGGTTGGTATGTATTTGTGATATTTGGTGGTGGTGGTTGAGGAATAGGATCCAAGGATTGAACAGCTTGACTGCAGTCATTCAATTTAGGAATTGAATAACTACCAAAATCCATGTTCTTTTAACTTAGTAAATAGTTTAATTGCCCTAAATATATCAAATATAAATGTTTTAAAAAGTAAAATAAATATACATAGCATTTTAAAACAGAGTAAATGCAAATAGTCAATTACAAAATTAAAAATAATACAAAAACAGCTATTATCTAATATTTTAGTTAGTTCACTTATTTGCTTTAAAATCCAAGATAAATATTTCATACTGTTATGCATGCAAGCAGTAATATCCTACAATCAGATAGGCATAATTTATTAAACTTGCTTCCTAAGAGTTAAAAGCTTCATTCATAGACTTGCACAAATATACAATGAAAATTTAGCCTAATGAGAGCAAAATATTATTATCTTTGTATATATGTGTAAAAACTGATTGCATTTTTAAATAGCATTCTAAATAAAAAGAAAGAAAGCATCTGCCACCATATAAGGGCAAATTACATAGCGGAATTAATAGTTTCACACTAAATAAACATACCAACTTAAAAGATGTTGCACGGATTTACTTTTAATTAATCTATTGTAATTACTATGAAGTTATCATCAGAGAAATTACCAGTTTATCATCAATATTCTCATTATTATTATTATATATGTACGACGGCAGAAAATATTTAAAATAACAAACGTTGTATAATTAAAGTTATATAATTTATATCTTACCAAAATCTACTGCAAATGAAAACAATCATGTGAAATAATTTTCATTCTTCGGGAATGAGTGTAAAATGAGAAAATGTCCATAGCTGTGAACCTGCATTTCAATTCGATTTTTGTACAGCTAAAAATTTAACAGGAAAAAAAAATTTTTTTTTTGGTAATTTCACAAACAAACAATATTTTTTTAGATTGCAGAACGAAGATATAAACAAACTTTACAGATTACTGTTTCGTTTCACTTCAGATGAGATTTTATAACAAAAAAATTACTGCACACTTTATTATTTGTATTTAATAACATTCTTTCTAAAAGAAGGATCACAAAATTTCCATTTCAGAAAAATCGTTATACTTAAGATTTATTTAATTATTGTTGTGGTGATATTAAAATTCTGGATACCTTTTTAAAAGGTCTTTACCTTGATCTCTAGGACTTAGCATTGATAAAAATTTCCCAAGGAATACTTCTGCTAAAAGGAAAATAATTCTCGGAGTGTTTAGATTATAGATTATTTCAGAAAAGTTCAATAAGTTGTTCGAGTAGACTGAAATAATCTCAAAACACGAACAAAAACAAAACTAATGAAAACGAAACTATGCATAAATTAACTGCAGTTACCATGTGATCGTATAAGTCATATTATTTCCAGACAGGATAGGGGGATCATAGGGTAATTTCCGTTGCATCCCTGAGAACCATTCAGTCAATCGAATAATTTTTGATAAAAGTTAAGCATATCGTGTTGTTATTTAAATAATTATATAAAGTGTTTTCTTAATATGTCCTCTTGTTTTTGATGGATATGAATTCATTTTTCATAGCAAATAAAAGTTTTTGTTTCTAATTAGCAACTCCGAATGTTCGGCATCAATGTTGAAACATTTTTTTTTCTTTTCCGAAAAAATAAATCTGCCTTTTCTATGTGCGAAAATACTCGCAGGAAAAAGATTTCTTCCCATCCCTTCAAAAAATGTAAAGAAAGTTAAATTTTTAATGTTTTTATTGAGTGTTACACAAGAGAGTTCATTCTAATATTGATATCACATTATCTTAAATATATCAATAGAGATATTTCTTATCTATTACTTTTTCTTTCTTTGATATGTTAAAATGTTTGATATCATTGCTTATTTTTAAAGACATGTAATTTCTAAGTATACTAGTTACTAAACATAGAAGAGTGAGAATATATGATATAATTTAATCAATATTTCTTTCTTAATATAGGAATAAAAAAAATAAATTATCTTATGTCTTATCATGTATCTGAGTTTTATATTCTGTCCCGGTAATATATCAACAATCTGTGTCTCTTACTATCTACTGTGTAATCCAAACTAGACAATCTATAGTAATGCTTCATTTCATTAATTATTATCTATTTTAAACTATTGTTTCTGCATGTCATTCTTAATAGGCAGTAATAATAACACATCAGATTATTAGTTTTTAAGCACATAAAAGATATAACATGGATTTATTATTAGTTTTGTCAGTTACTTGTTTTGTATTACATTACATGATATTTGGAAAATGTGAAATAAAGTAAATAAATTAATATACTAATATTGTACTAAACTATCCTATATACACATTGAACTATATGTAAATATAATTACATTTTTAAATATCAAGAAGATCTTAAGTAATATTTTACTATGAAAATTGTGCTAATTTTTACAGGAATAATGATTCAAAAAAGATTCATAAATGCTTTTCACCTTGTAGTTATGTTTCAAGAGTTTTTCTTACCTTGAATTATAATTATTAAGTTCAGAAATGACTTTTTGCTATGAATATGGTTTTAAAAATATGCATACCTAAATTTTCCAATTTGGAAAGTTTCATCTCACGTTAGGACTTAGGTAACTTGAATTAAAATTGCGAATTTCATGGACAGAGGATTGTATGTTTTAGTTTTGATTTCACTAAAGCTCATTTGCTAGAATAATAAGGGCTTCTATTTAAGAAATGTAAATAGACTTCCAAGTTCAAAGATAATTTTATTCTCTGGTCATAAAAAAAAGAGCTACGACTTTGGTTTTGTTCATGTCAACTAATTGTGTTCTGAATGATGTGATCTTTTGTTAATAGTTATTGGTATGCCTTTAATATATTATCAATCAATCGTAATAAATCATATTTAAAGTTTGATGTAGAAATTACTTTCATAAAAAGAAATTTACATATTTTGTTAAAAAACACCCTTGTTCAAAAATTTCAACATTGCTAACTTAATTATTAGTTCAATTGTAAGATTATATGGTCTTATTTTTTTATTTGATTTCTCAGATTGTTTTAGCAATTGTTTTTTACAGCTTGTTATTATTCTTTCTCATTTGTTTGTGATAAAATTTTTCTAGCATATAATTTATTTTTAAGTAAATTTTCAAATTTGAATTCTTATGGTTATAAAAATACTTATAAATTAGTTTATATAAATAATAATTTAATATGACATTATAGTTACAATTATATTTATCACATATTTGATAACGATTAGAAATTTGTTTTGATTTTTTATTTCTTTTCCATCACAGATGTCATCTAAACTGCAATGGGATGTGAAAGGTATACTTTTGGATATAACTGGTGTCCTTTATGAGAGTGGACAAGGAGCTATTAAAGGATCAGCTGAGGCTGTTGAAAAGTAGCTAAATCTATTACTAAAGAAATTCACTTAAAAAACTTCTTTTAAATTATGTGTTGTTATTTAAAATACTTATAAATTTATCTTGTTATTAAAAATGTCTTTATTGTTTACAGATGCAATTTTATTATTTTAATCTTATTTTGTTTTATAATATTAGATTTTATTTTTAAAAATGTAAAGAATTGCTTTCAGGAAAAAAGAAAACTTCTTGTCAAACAAATGTAAAACCAACATCTATATTAAAAAAATGCTAGTATAATTTTTTTTTTTTTTTGCATTAGTTTTTTGATATTTTCCTTAAAGTCTGATTATTATTTTTTCTTTGATTACAGTTCATTAAATCATAAATTTTTTTTGGTTATTTATATAATCTTATTTTTTTTGGGGTTGAAATTTAGTTTGAATGATCATGTACTTGAATTTTAACTTTTTTTTTTTTATATCTCTAATATCTGAATATTCAATTTATGTCGTTGTTCTTTAATTAAATTAACAGTTTGCCTGTTATCAATATAAAAAAAAATATTTGTCAATTTTAGTAACCTCCTTCAAAGCTGTTTTAAATTAATCTTTTTAATTAATTAAGACATACACCAAGCATTTCTTTCAATTCATTGTATATGTATTGTTCCATTTGTTATATCAATTTAGTAATTGGATTTGAATTTTTTTTAAACCTTTCTCTTTAGTAGTATTACATTTCATGAAAGAACTTTTTCTGATATCTAATCTAATTATAGAAAAGGATCTTCTCTAAAAAAAATTATGGTATATTTCTAGTTATATGTGTTATTTTAGTGACAGACATAAATGTTTGTACCATCGCTTTCTTTCAATTTTTAGATTTAGAATTCTTTTCAAATCTAAAAAATGAATGAGGTAATTTAAATTTCATAATTCTATGTTTTATACTTGCTAGTTTTTCAATTAAGGATCTTAAGTTGCTCCGCTGCCTTTATCTATTTGTTAAAACATTAAGTCTCCTGCATATATGGTTTGATTATAAAAAAGAATCTTAATTTTAAATTTTGAGCATTTATATTCTGTGGTCCTGTCAGTTGTATATAAGTTAATTACATTTAAAATATTGATGTTTCCTTTTATCTTTATTAATGCCACAAATTAGAGGAAAATATAAGTATACCTGATTCTATTGAAGTCATATGTTTTCTTTTATGTCAGATCAGCAAAACTACTTAAAATAATTTTTTAATCCTCATAAACATACAATTTGTAATACTTTAATTTTTCTAAAAGATATCTAACGTAATTCCTTATATATATCTAAAGTGTCTTAGTGGTTATGATGGTTGTGAACTTGCAGCTGCTCTTATTTCTGTCAAGTCGTGTGTCCAAGCACTGATACCATTAATGACTTCCATATGTAATGGAGCTGATTCTCATTAAATCTGGTTGAGGTCTCAAGTTCTCCTATTGGCATGGTGTGGAAGTTTGAAGGCAGTGGTGCCAGCTCAGGTATTATCCTTGACACTTGATTGAGGTTCAGAATTACAAGGTCCTTTGCCAATATTTCACATGTTTCTTCTAAATGTGATATTAATAAACAATCTATCAAATATATGTATTTAACATGATTTCTGAAGAAAAAAGTGTTGTAACTTAAATTTTAAAACTGTTAATTCAACAGTTATGTTAATTAAATAAAAAGTATTTTTTGTTAAAGATCTATCACTTGTTTGTTTTGGTACTTTTCCTTTGCAATAACCATTGTTTGTTCTGGCTTCATTCTTTATGATTATTTTTCCTGTTCCTTGCTTATCAAGAGAATTTGCTTCAATTCATTGAAAAAAAATGAAGCAAAAAGAATTGGAAAAATAATGCTGTTCTTTGAGCCAAAGAAATCAGCCAAATGTGTCAATTTGATGTCAAAGATGTGTAGTGTGGGTTTAATGGAAATTAATTTGTAATACTTAAAATTATGTGCCATACCCTCTACCTCAGTTTAATATTTATATTTACAAAAACAAAATATTTGATACTACTGAAAAAAAAAATTTTTTTTTGAAGTTTCAAAGTTCTGACTTTACAACTTTTGTGAATTCTGAGACTGGTCTTGGATCCTTATCCATCTATTTCCATTTCTTCATCTCCACCTTTTTTGAATTTAGGTTTTATAAATTGCTATCTTAGCTACTGCTTCAACCTAAAATGATACTTTTTTGAAAATTTTCTTCTTTTTGAACAGAAGTGTCAATTGGAAAATTTCAAATAGCTGGAATTGCTTCATAAAAATAACAGGCTTTTTTTAAATTCCTAAAAGCTTAAAACAGGACAGTTCTAATCTTCTTCAAGTGCAAAATATTCTGAATCGATTTTTGTATTTAGACTTTTGTTTGGTTCCTGTTACTGCAGTTAAATACTTCTTGTGACATTCTATTGTTATTTATATCTTTTGCTTAATAAATGTTGGAACATTTAAATTAATATTATTAAAAAAAAATTGAAAATTTTGTAATGCAGAATAAACGTATTGGATTTTAATAGTTTGTGTTTAAGTTGAATTGTCAGTTGTCCTATTTCTAAATGAAAGTACTAAAAAAGCTGAGATGATTCAGTGAGTTTCTAAAAATGTAATTTCTTTAAAACCCTGACACTTTTCGTATTGTTATATATTTGCCATCATATTAAACATTATAAAAGAGAGAATTAGCTTAAGGGTAGTAAGCATTGTGTATGTTATAAATGTGATAAAAATCTTTAATCTAAAGTGTTTTATTTGCATTTCAGACTTCGTCAAAAGAATGTGCCTTTTCGATTTGTCACTAATGAGACTCAGAGGACAAGACCTGACTTAGTTTCAAAGCTGAATTCTGTTGGTTTCTCTTTATTTGAATCTGAAATTCTTTCTCCTGGAATTGTTACAAGTGCCTACTTGAAACGGATGAATTTACGGCCATTTTTACTGGTACACCCTCGTAAGAAATATTTTAAAAACAATTTTCATTGTTTTAATTTTTAAAAGTTTGTAATCATTTACTATAGATTTCTTTCTGATCAATTATTGTATTTCATTTTAGAAATTGATCAAAATTTCAATGAAGAAATAGTTTCTTGGTTCCTTATATGTTTTGCACTCAATAGGGAAATTTTTTTTAAAAAAATCAACATGGGAGAAGAGGCTGATCATATTGTTTGTCTTCTAGCTATTTTATTAAATGTATATGAAAAATCATTTGAAAAATGATAGTATATAAAGCATAATTAACCTTTTACATGACAAAGTATAATGAAAGGATAATACAAACTATTTATTGATAAAAATGAGATTAAAGTTCAAATATAAAAACTACAAATAAATGTATATATATATTGTATATTTTGCTACATGTTCCAGATTTGGAACATTTTCAAGAAACAGTGTTCCAAGATTTCATTATATGTGATTAATTACCACATTTGATTAAAACATGGAAAAAAATAGTTGTTCAAATAGTTATAAGAATAGAAACAAAATGGTTATTCATGCAGTTTTTATGACTTTTATGATGTAATTTTTCTACTGTCCGTGGTAATAAGAAAAGATTAAGGTGCAGTCTTTTTTCACACTCAAAAGTATTTTTCTGATGTACAAGTTCAATGTCCTTTATGTTGAAGGCCAAGATGTGCATTTAATTTTCTCAAAGATTCAGAGTGATGGAGTGGAACAGAATGGATTGCAGACTTCATATGAAACAAACACAAAGTTACTTCTTTGACAGTTTGAGGCAGTGAAAGTTTTGTTGTTATAGTTTTGTGTAATTGTGAATGTAAAATCTATCCAATAGCAACAGCCATATTTAGCACATTGCTAAATAGATTCCAGTTCCACTTTAAGTTCCTGAACATTGATTGATATGATCCAAGAAGTCTGTCTTACAAATCCATTCCTCCCAATCCTTCATTGTAAATTTTTTAAGATATGGCTGAGAAACATCAATTCTCTTTTCTTTTTTTTCTTTTTTTTTTTGTTCTACAAAATCTGCTCATGTAGCAAATAATTCAAAACTATAATAACTATAATGCTACATTTTCAATGCAGATGTATAACTTGACATTTACTTGGTATTCAAAATTTCCTCTTTGCTATTTCGAGGCTTTCTTTGATGATTTGAGTGGACATCTTCCAATACAAAATCCCCAAATAGCTTGGAAAATAATTTTTTATTGACTTTCAACACTGGATAAAAGCTCTTATACAACTCGAGATTGAGGAGAATTTTCAGTTTCTGAACTTTTCTCCTGGAGATTTTCATAGTACACAGATAACAACTGTTTGAACATGACATCCATATTCTGGAGACAAATCAAATTGGTGTACTTCGGATGAACATTTTAGCTGAATTATGATTGTAGTAAGGTACGATTGATTAATATACACTCAATTTAGAATGAAAGGAACCAAATTGTTTAAAAAAAATTTCTAATTCTTCAGAAAAGAGAGACACTTTTCCCATTTTGTTCTCCTAACACTTAAGTGTTATTATCTATAAAAGAATTTTTTTTAGTTTTCTAAAAATATTTCTAGATATTATAATAGAAACAATTGGGACCAATAGGTCTTGTTTGCTTTAGCATTAATCTTCTTCAGGTACTTGGTGGTATCCACTAAACTATATAATAATCCAAAAAAAATTCATGTATATCATTTACATTTTTACAGATGGAACTACTAACTACTCTTTTCTGTAATGTACTTTGAACTGTCATGTTTGTCAAATGCAGTAGATATTCGATTGGTTTGAACTTGTGAAAACCAATTGTTTATTTTTGTAGATATTCGATTCGACCATAAACACTGTCGGAATAATGGATTAAAAAGTGTCATCATTTATGCCTTCCTCTCTGTTAAACATTCCCTTTCTTTCGGATGCAGTTGTCAAATATATATCAGTACATTCCCCAATCTCCGTCATCAGATAATATGTAAAAATAATCAAGTTTTTATACTAAAGTCTGAAAGGGTGGTAAACGAGGCATCTGATATCTACAAAATATTCTTACTAAATGGAGAAAATCAGATAGAAAATGAAAAGAATAAAAATATCACATCACATGATTTCCCAAGAAATGTGCATCTCTAATTGAGTCATAAACAACACTTTACTATCATGAAACACATTGTATTTTTAACATTAAATAAGAGCAATTCTCTACTGATCCATCAAATAATGTGAGAGAGGGGAAAGTACACACACACACTTATATACGCACTCACACGGGAATCAAATGTAAATAAACACTTATAAACATCCTTTGTTGTCTTAATTCAGCAATTCTTGTATTCAAGATACTTTCATTAATGCTTCTATGCATCACTATGAAAAAAATTTCATTTTAAACACTATGCCTTTACTTGCCAGTGTTTCATTTCTGGAATATGCAAATTTCTTACTCAATAATAGTAAAGGGAAAAATTACATATTTTTTAATTTTAACTTATGTTCTATCAACAAAATGATCATTTTTTTATTACTTTAAATTAATTATGAAAGCATTTATTAAATTTTGTTTGAATTTTATGCAGCAAAAAGTAAAAAAAAAGCTGAAATTATAATTCTCCCACCCTAGACACTATTTAAATTAGCAACTAATCTCAGTTACGAAAAGTCAATTCATTTTTACCTTAAATTCATATTCAATTCCTATTTACATAGCAATGCAAACAAAATTGTATTTTTCACAAAATTTTAAGATTTAAGTTCCATAAAGAGAACATTGACATGTAAAAGGTTAATTATAAAAGTAAAGGATGGAAAACTCTAATGTAATGTTTTGCCCCCCCTCCATGTGGTCAATTAAAAAGTGCTCTTAATTGTACAAAATGTTCTAATCTGGATGTAATATTTATGTGAAACAGATAATCTAAATTTTGAAAATATGTTTTGCAATTAAAAAAAAAAAAAATTATGTTTTTAACTATATCCTAATGTTAGAAAATTGTCATTGCCTTTTAAATTGAAAAAAATTATTAAAATCAATAATAAATGCTCTTGTGTAGATGGAAAGAAAAAAAAAATGCTTATCCATGTCTACCTGTGAAAATTATATGTTTTACGGTTTAATAGTATTAACTTTCAGTACTATTTTAAAATTAATTAATGTGATAGTGTAGTGACTAATGTTGTGTATAGAAGGAATCAAATGTTATTATTTAATGATTTATTGAAAAACTAAGGCTTTTTGCATTTTAATTTTTTTTAATTATCCCATCTGTTACATTAAAGCAGCACCTGTATAAAAAATTTCAAATATCATGCAATTTTGGAAATGCACCTCTCTTTTTTACCTCAGGTAAATCTTGTAAAATTAAAGGGAGCTTGTATCTGAAATTAAAAAAAAAATTGAATTTTTAGAGACTATTATTGCAAAATCTTTCAAAAATATATTCTCTTTTAAAACTGAAAATTTTTGATTTTTAGGAGAAACTTGAAATCCACATGTTTGTAATTTATTTCATATATGTCTGTGTCAAAATAATTCTTTTGAATAGGAAGCAAACTAACAAATGAAACACTTAGCTATGAAAATTAGTATACTGGAGAATAAATAGAATTTGTTATATTAGTATAAAAATTCTTTGAAATAAATAATCAAAATGAGTTTTTATAAGACAAGTGTTGAAATGAATGTATTAACAAAAATTTATAAAAGGGGAGGAGATAATACTAATTTTTCAAGTTAAGTGGAAATTCAAATTAAATTTAAAGGGAGGAAATGGTTTATTTTTAAGGAGACATCAAAAATAGTAAAAAATAAAAGTTGTATTACTTATTTAATATCACTTTTGAAATAAATACTTTTTTTTTTAATATTTTACTTTCATGAATAATGTCTTTCTTTTGTTTTATTTAATTGATATCTAATTTAAATCAAAACTGTCACTATACTCACATTAACTGCATGATATAATTTATGTACATAATAATTATTTTGTTATAAAATAAGTACCTATGATAAAATAATGAAATGCATATTGATATTGCTTTACAAATATTTAATGCATACACAATTCATAATTATATGTTGTATTTTTTGATGAAGTATGATTAAATACATAACTCCCTTTTTGTTCTAGAATTATTGCCTGAATTTTCTGATTGTGATCAAACTTCACCTAATTGTGTGGTTATAGGAGATGCAGCTGAGAATTTTTCATATGAAAATATGAATAAAGCATTTCAATTGCTTCTTCAATTAGAAAATCCAATTCTGATTTCTATGGGAAAAGGGTAATAATTTATTTCATGTTATTTATTTATTTATTTTTGAATCATCAGAGTTTGTTTTTATCTTGCTATCAAAGTATTCATATTGACAGTAGTTATGCTTTGTGAATTTATGTTTCTATTTATATTTCTAATAGAGATTTGCTAGTATTGTTTAAAAATAAAATCTTGTTATTTTGTTAAAAACTGATTTAGTTGTTAGAAGTTGTATTATAAAGTGTATTTTCATAAGAATATTCTGCTAAAGAATATATTTCCATAAGAGTATTCTATTTGTATACATATATATATTCATCTAAACTGTGATAAATGCAGAACAAAGAGTTATAGAGCACATAACCTTTCATAGAGAAAAATGAAATGAAAATTTCTCTGTCATATATAAGTTTTCACTATGAATAAATAAATTTAGTATTTCCAGAATATCTAACTGCAGAATGTATTAAAATGATTTTAAAAAAATGTTCAAGTTCATTATGTATATATATTTAAAATCATTATTGTTAACTTTATCTAATGTATCAAATTTGTTTATATGAAATTATGAATAATTTTAATTATGTTTTTTTTTTTTTTACCTTTTCAAATGATAAAATGATGGATTAGACAAATAAAAATTTTAAAGTTGAATTCAAGAATTTTTCTTTTCATAAAATAAAAGCTTTTTTATGAAATTTTTTTTTTTTTTTGAATTTATAGTGAATCTTTCATTTTGTTTTATACTTTTGTGTACTTCTAAATGTTATATGGTTTTGAACAAATAAACTGCATTGAGATTTAAATTCTTTTTAAAAAGATTTAGAATCCTCCATGTGTGAAAATGTGGTCCTAATATTGTTAGGCACAAGAACTGAGCCTGTATACATGACAATAAATTAGGGTGATGTATAAAATCAGCACAAAGGAATGATTATTTTTGTATCATGTACAAAATAGGTTAAAAAATAAATGTTTTAATGATGATTTCTTTATACAATGTTAAAAATATGTAACATAGTTTTGTCTCAATTAAATTTTCATTCCTTTTTTTCCTCCCCCCTCCCCCCAAACTACTTAAGGTTTATTTCCTATGAAAAGTTTTGCTCTGGAGTAATAATTTTTTGTAATTTACGAGTATGAGATTTTCATAAAATTTAAAGTTAAAAATTTAAACTATTGATTAAAATGAGAATTTAGTTACTTATTCTTTTTTGTAACAAAGGTTTATTTTCTATATATTTTAAGAACATGTAAATCAGAAAGCTTTGTCAGCTAAAAATAGCAGATAGTAGATTTTTTTTCAACCTTGTTTGAATTGCTTGAAAATTAGTAAATGCCATTAAAGGTTTTTACTTCGTGCATGCTTCAGTGTGGAAATTTTATAATCAGTGATACATAAAATTATTGTAATAATATAGTATTAATAACATTCTCAATTTTAAAATTAAATTTGTATACTGTAGTATATTTAAAAAAAGTAACATCATTTTAATAAGAATTATAGTATGTTACCCATATTTTGTTGTATGTTTTATAAGTGTTATTTAAAAATTAGTTTGTTCTTTACTTCACAATGTAAATCTCCATTATATCTGTATAGGGATAAAAATTGGTATGGTTTGTAAAAGTGTAGTTATATTCTTAATAGTATATCTATATGATATAATAGTAAAATACTTATTACATAAGATTTTTCAATTTTTTTAAAAGATTTTAATATTTCTTTATATATTTTAATCAAAATCATAACATAAAAAAATGCTTGAATATTTTTATGTTTTTAAAAGTTTGTTTCTTGGATTTATTATTTTTATATGTTATTATCAGCATTTATTATTTGCATTATATAATGTTTATTATACTTTTATTTTATTAAACATCTAATTTTGAAACATTTGAAATTAAAGATTCATCATTCAGTGGTAAAAAATGATTTAATTTTTATAATTTATCTGCAGATTTTTTAGAGATTTTCTAATTTTTTTAAAGAATTAGTTTTTTTTTTTCATTCTCATATTTAAGAAATGCTCTTCTTTAGTAAATTCTATAAAGAAAAAGGAGAAATTGTGATGGATTTAGGAGGATTCACAGCAGCTTTGGAAGTAAGTGTTGCATGCATTTACATTTCTTTATCAATTCAAAACTCAGAACTAATATATATTTCTGTTCTTTTTTTAGTTTGCTATGGGTATTGAAGCAAAAGTCATTGGGAAACCTTCCCCCGACTATTTTGGGGCTGCTCTAGAAGAAATGGGTGTAAGTCCTAGTCAGGTAATATTTTTTTTGTTTAAGTTTCATTTGTTTCTTGGATAATGATGAATTGTCTATTTTCTGGTTGGTTTCAAAATGTATGTTGATGAATTATTGGTTTAATTCATAATACTGAAAAGATATTAAAATTATAATTATATCTTAATATTAGTGTTTGCCAAATTTTTAATTTCATATTTTCCTTTTTTTTAAAAAAAAAATTATTTAATCATGAATCAGTTGATTTTCATGAGAAATCCTGTAAACCGTACTGATATAAATCTGTAAAATGCATTTTTTTTTATTCGAAATTTTCATTTTTAAGGCTGTTATGATTGGAGATGATATTAATAGTGATGTACATGCAGCACAAAAGTGTGGAATGAAAGGTGTTTTAGTCAAAACTGGAAAATTCAGGTACTCTTTCATTTACCATTTTTGTCTTTTAATTAACATTAATGTATTAGTAGCAAGAGGATTTTTATTTTCTAAAAGCAAATTATATTATCTATCATACTCTGTTTTTAACCAGAGGTTCACAAACTTTTTCCAATATTGACTTTTTTAAAAGAATAATTTTCATCATCATAGCCCCTTATATATACTCTATAATATATACTGCATAAATTATAATCATATTACTAATAATTGTACTAAAACTTAAAAGTAAAAATGTAACTAAGTATAAGAACAGAAAATTAGAAAAAAAAAAGAAAAGTAGTGAACACTTTATTTTTATACTATTTTCCTTTTCAATTTTACAAATATAATCAAGACTACAAAGACAATGTAATTGAATAATAGTTCAATTTCAGTTAATGTGGTAGTTGTGCTTGATGTATTGATATAATTTCTTTAAAAAAAATTTAGATCTGAAATTGCTTATCACCATATAATCACCATAACTGACAAAAATATAAATATATGTTAAACACCTTTTCAATTTTACTGAATTATATGTAATTATAATTTTCTTAAAAAGTTACTGTATTGGTCAGGCTCTTTCATAATACTCATTTTGTTAGATGTAAAATTAGTTTATAATAATCATAAATCACTGTAGGGTATTTTTCTCATTCAATTGTTAATGTGACTAAATCCTGCCTCAACCAAGTAAGAACTAGGAAAAGCTAAAAATAATGGTATAGTGGTATAGGTTAATTTGATGTAAATATGTGAATATCTTTACAATTCCAAAATTTGGCATAACCACTTGTTTGAAAATTTATTTTATCTTGCAAATTCTCCTATAGTTCAGTTCCTTCCTGTAGTGAAAAGTCAGTGTTGGTATGTCACTTTTAAATTGTTTCATATTCTAAAATAAGATGTCTAAACTTCCAAATCTTTATAACAGCATTTATATCTTAATTGTTTCAATTAGTCTGTGTGGATTTGAATGTCATAACATTTCTCTCTTTCATTCTTTTTCACCTATATATAAAGCTGCTTGAGACGTTTAGAGAATTTAAAATCATTTTGAGTTAAAGTAGGAATAAATAAATCCATTTTTGACCTCAAATATAACAGTTTGAGTTTGAATCAGATTCACATTTCCCCCTTGTAATTTATTTTGCATTTCATTAAAAAAAAAAAAAAGAATATATATTGGCTAAATAAATATATGTTTTTTTTATTGAATTACTTTTTTTTTTGTCAAAAATTTATTAATTTCCAAAGGAACTCAACTAAATAAATAAAGATTTCAACAAAATGTTGCTAATAATTGCCTTTTGACAACCGATGAACATTGTATGAAGAAATAAATTCTCAGAAGTTCATCTTTACTTTTGCTTAATTGAGTAAATAGAAGGTCGTTTAAAATGGGTACAAATTAGGTATTGTCTTTAAAGTGAGTAAATACATTTATAGGATGGTACTATAAGTGGTTATCTTAAGCAAATGAAAACATAAATTTGTTAATTGTCAGTTGATGAAGACTATTATTAATCTCTCTTAATGATTTCTAAAGTTCTTTTAATAAGAAAAAATACTTTTTGCTCCATTACTCATTGTAATTTTTTTTTTTTTTAGAATAATGGAGCTATTCATTTTCATTATTTCCACTTTCTGGCTGTAATGTTAAATATTTTTTCTAATATTGCTGCATTAGACCCATACAATATAGTAAAAGAGATTTTTATGTAAACAAAATAAGTTTTATCTTACTGAATGTAAAATACTAGATACAATATTTGTTTGAAAAACTTTTACTTCTTAATCTCTATTAAGTTTCATCTTTTTAACAAAATCAATTTATTTTATGATTTATATCTTGGCTGTACATAATGATAATAGCCCATTTTTATAGTGCAAGTTGAATTGTAGATGTAGCTATTATTTTTCAGAACACACTGCCATCTTCAAGTTATGCTATTAAAGCTGTTATTTTAAAGAAAAAAAATTTGGAAGCAGATTTGTAGCATTAATGTTTTGTTTATAATAGCAATGAAATTTATTAATGATTAAAATATCAATGAAAGTTTGCTGGATAACATATCCCCTTTACCATCATTTGCACTTAATTTGAAATCACAAGAGCCTACACCGATAATTTGTTGTAATTTAATGTTAACATAACTGAATCAAATAATTTTACAATATATTTTAGGTATTAATAAATGTATTTGTGTATTTTTCAGAGAATCTGACATGAATCATTCCGTGGTTAAACCTGATGCAATTGTTGACAATCTTGAACATTTTGTTAATTCTTTGTTGTAACGTTTATTTTAAGTTATGATTATATCATGTTAAAATTTGCCTGACTTATTTATTTTTCTAAAGATTAATTGTTTTAAAAAGAATCAGAGATAGAGAAGGAATAAAAAATGGATATTAAGTGAATGAATTTTATGAAAATTTACTTTTATTCTTAAGTATTTTTTTTTTTATTTATTTATGTGGTTTTTGTTAAAACATTTATCTTTAACAGTTCTATGTATATGTACTTGTATGTGTGCATGCTACTTAATACCAAAAAAACTGGTATATTTGAGGAAAAAAAATCTAAATTTTAATCTTTTAAAATAATTATGAAATGTTTAACTATAAAAGTTAAGCTTGCTTGTGCATTAGTAACCTATACTATTCAATCACTAAATTAATAAGGTGAGATTTTTATTAATTGCAATATTTTAGTAAATTTTTCACATTCTATTGTAAAGTTTTTTTAAAAAAAGAATTGTATTTCTTTTATTATTTGACAAAAAGTATATATATATATATATTATCACAAATAGATACTTTTTTTAATCAATACTTTTATTATATGCATATAACATATTTGTTTATATATGCATGTAACATATGCATATAATATTTGTTTTGTTATTCTTTACATAGCCATTAAGTTTATTAAAATATTTACCCCCTCATGTGTGTGTATAAAAGTAAGATCAAATGTTTACATATTTTTAAAAAATTGTTGCTGTTTCTGTTAAGTATCATTTTCTGCAAAAAATATTAATGAAATTCATAAATTTTATCCTGTTGTTTAGGTGTTTCATGAAGTTATTTGCTTATTGTGTAAAGTGAATGTAATTACATCATAAAATTTGTACTTTTGATTTTTAATATAAATCTATTGAAACTTTATAATTTACCTAAATTAGCAAATTTTGAATATTGTAATCCAAAAAAAAAAATTTTTTAGTTCAATATTTTTATGATAATTTTTTGGCATCAAAATTAATAATTTATAAGAATTTTTTTGAAGCAAATTATTATATACATATTTTATGCAGACTCATATTTGATGGACATTATTGTTTATATTTATAAATGATTTTTATACAAAAAATTTTTATTTCAAAATTTCAAGTTTAATTTGCCCATTTCATATTTATAGCTTTTTTTTCTAGCCTTTTTGAAATCAAAATAAGAATCAATTTTAATTTACCGTGATTATTTCAAAAAAGTAATTGTACATTTTTTTTCTTCTTCTTATTTGTAAAAAAAAAAAAAAAAATTAAATGTGAAAATTTATTTTTCGGTATAACAGAAGAGAGTATTATTTATTGATTCAGAATTGAAAGTTGCTTATTTCTTAAATTTTTTTTCAAAAAAAATGAAATAAATTTTAAGAAATTAACTTATATTTGTGGAATTTATCTAATTCATTTTTATTTCCTTCTGTTTGTGATACAGTGTAAACTACCAATTGTATGTTCTTATTGTAACATATGATAAGATTATAGTGAGAGAATTTTCTTACAACTTTCCTTTTGTCTGCAAGCAAATGTATCAGCATTTTATTCGAAATCATTCTTTACTTTTCTGGATAAGTTTCATTTAATTTTCATTATTTTTATATTTTTGTTATTCATGTTAAATTATTTATTTTTAGTTATAATTATTTTATTGAAATTCACTTATGTAGAAAGAAAAGATATAAAGATGCGTTTTGAATTAGTAATGACCATAAATTTTATAAGGTTTTGTTGTTTTTTTAAAACAATACATGTAAATCAAGATTTGTATTGGATTAAATATATTATTTTGAATGTTATGTTTTTATATAGAGCGAAGAATAGGATATTGCATTTTTTTTTTTTTTTTTATATCGCCTGGCTTGTTTTGAAAAAAATAGAATTAGTGAAGAATTTTAAAAATTCAATCAAATGTGGTTTTAGTGATTGATTGCTTTTTGTCAAGTTACTATTTTTTTTAATTAAATGTAAATGTACATTATTTCTTTCAATATGTTCATTGCTTATATGGATATTTTTATTTACCATACCAAAGGCTGAGGAATTTAAGAATAATTCTTTTATCTTGATTATTATAAAATACAGATTCTTGATGTGTGTTAACTTTATGATTGTGATGTTTTATATGTTAGAAATTGTTAACTAATTTCAATATGGTATAAATTAAGTATATAGAAAATTGTTATGCTTACATAATAAATTTTGCAATTTTAATCTAATAGTTCATTATAAAGTTTCATATACAAAATGTGAACAGAATCACTATATTATTATAATGTATTTATTTTATGTTTATAAATTTTAATTTTATATTTCATTATGAAACACAAAGAATTTCTGTGTGTTGTATGGAAAGTTTTTGAGCATGAGTCAAGTGTTTGAAAATGTGTGATAATAAAGAAAAATTTCTCAATTCCAATTGAGAAAAGGATAATTGATTTTTTTTTTAAATGTTGTAACAATTTTTTCTGTAGCTTGAATTCCAATTATTTTTCTCCATATATCTTTTCAGTTACTATAATTATGTTTTACAAAGTTTAATTGACAACCATTTCATTTTTGTCCGAGATTTATGCAGCTAGAAAACTGTTTCCTAAATAGAAATTATATAAAGATAATTTTCTATAATTAAGCAGTTCAGTTTGAAATTTCAACAATTATTCGAATTAAGACATTTGATGAATTGGTTTTGTAGTTGTAAGACTTTGAATTGTTTAAAATTGATTCACAAATTAAGAGAATGCACATGAATTTTCGAGCAATGTTGTTCATGGATAAACACTCTGACTTTTGGCAGTGGCCAATTGACTTTGACAGCTACTCCAAAGTCTTGGGATAATTCTAATTATTGAGTTTCTCTCGTAATTTTCTCTGTTAATTAAATTTGGTTTTTTGCAAATGCTATTTCTTTTATTCATTGGTTTTTGGTGGCTACTGTAGCCTAGTGGTTAAGGCATCGGACTCGCGACCTGCGGTTTTCGTTCAATCGCGGGTTCGATCCTTGTCTGCCGAAGACCCGCCGTGTAGCCAGGGATGATGCACGTTAAATCTTTCGGGTCTCAAATTGCTCCCGTTGGCGTGGTGTGGAAGTTAGGAGAGTGGGTGGCCAGCTCAGGCATCGTCCTCGTCACTTGACTAAGCTTCAAAATTACGAGTTCCGTCGCCAATAGACCTCGTATTGCTCCTAGTGCGACGTTAATAAAACCAAATCAAATCAATTATTGTTTTTTGTGTTTTATTATTATTCAACTTGTAAAATAAGTAATGATAAAAGTGGTTAAAACACACCTTTTTTTTGTTGAGCATGAGATGGATCAGTGAAAATCTTCAATTTTTTTTTATTTTTTTAACAAAAAGAAAGAGAATTTTATTTTTTATTTTAATTAGATTTTTAAAACTTTCTAAAGTCATGAAATGAATATCTAGTATTACTAAATCTTATATTTTAAATATAGTTTAATATCAATGTACAAAAGAGGGGTAATTCATTTGATTGCTGAACTGAGTCTCTTTTGCACTTTAAGTCTGCGAAATAAATAGGGATATTACTTATTAAAAGTTATATTAAATGTATTTTTTTTTAAAAAAAATTCAACTGGGGAAAAATATATTTTGAATTTATTTCTGAAGAAATTAATTGATTGTTCCTTTGGGGTGGTGTGAAAGTTAGCAAAAGAAACGTCAACTTGCATGCCTTTGTCACTTGACTGTAAATCGGAATTATGTTCATATGAATAGTCGATAGTTCACTGTTTAATCTGAAGCAAAATATCTTGATTTTTTCTTTCCATCTGCCTTTTTGCCAGTTGAAATCCTATCATTTATACAAATGATTAGTGTACATTTGTGGGTAAAATATAAAAATAACGATAGAAATTTGTTAGGTGTTCAGAAACGAAACATTTACTCATCTTTTTTTAAAATTATTACTGGAAAAGTGTCTCTCTTTTTTGCCTCATAAGACCATAATCTTTCTCTTCATGAAATCTTAATTATAACAATGCACGAATGCATTTAAGGAAATTTCAAGTAAAGTATTGTATGTTAATTATGTGTCTGTGAGAACATTGTCATTATTTATTTTGAAAAAAAAAAAGTGCTTTATAATAAGATAAAACTAATTCTGTTGTATTGATTGTTAACTCTTACTAGGAAATATGAGGATGATTTTTTTAAAAAAAAAGTATACGTTTTTGGCAACAGATGGTGTTAACATTGTGAAGTGCCGCAACGTGTTGTCATTTAGCGCCTCATTGTCACCGTCATTGAAATCTGGATTCATCATTATACACCGAAAACCAAGCAACATAAGAAGGCGAAGATGTTTTCATCGATCGGAAAAGTTATGTCGACGATTTTTGCAATGGGAAGAGCGTCATATTCATGGATTTCTTCGCCCTCAATGGCTTTCTTTCTTCAAGTGAGTACGGACATCAATTACCCGAGGTACCCTAGTATTATTTTCCTTCCTCGTGGAGTTTACTGTTTTTAGTGAATACGAGTGACGCTTCGCGGGACATCTTACTGATCCTTCTCTTTTTCGACCCTCTTCCTTGTCAACATTTTTTTTCTATTTTCCACATTCAAAAACGCTTACTCGCAGATCACAATTACACCTTATCTGGCTTTTGCACCATTAACTAACTTCACCATCATTCACTCACACATGGATTTCTTCAAAAAACGATCAATTGACATAACTACAGAGAGTTATCCCAGTCTTAAAACGGGTACTTTTTGAACCGTCCTGGTACAATATCAAGTAGATTTTTTGTTTGTTTGTTTGTTTTTCCTTATCTCAAATCGCTAAACCCTTGATATCCTTCAAAAAATACCTCTCTCTTTTTCAGTCTTAAATTCCGTACTAACCTTCAATAAGTATGGAATTTTCGACTCCGATTATAACTATCATAGGGTTTATTGTTTTTGTTTAAGTGGTTGACTCGCCCTCGGGATGCTCAGCGATTTTTCAATGTTTTCAATCTTTCTCCTTGTCAATCCATTTCTTCTTACCTTGCGATTGCAGAATTTAGTCTGAATCACTTGTACAGGTTTTTGTGTGAAGTAAACGAGTGTTCTCGGCCTCGTTAAACACTACTGTTGTAGAGCGTGATTGCGATTGTTTATTAACGTAACACTGAGAAGCAATACGAGTTGTATTGGCAATGGACCTCATAATTTTGAACCTCGCTCAAGTGACGAGGACGATACCTGAGCTGACACTCTCCCTTTCCAAACTCCCACACCACGCGGGAGGACTTCGGACACCGACCAGATTTAAAGAGCATCAGACCCACTACGCGGCGGATCTTTAGTAAAATCAGGGCTCCAACTTCCGACTCGACGATAACCATGCCGCTCGCAAGTCTGCGGCTACTCTGTTGTAGAGCACGAGTATGGAAATTCTATTGTATAACTAATCATGGCGTAGAAGCCTAGCAGTCATAGTCATTAACTCAGGGTTGTCTTTGTTTCGGTCGAGCTTTGATGCCACTAAAGACCAGCCACGTCACGAGTCCAATGCACGTTAAATCTATCGAGGCTTCAAGTCCTCCCGTTATCGTGGAAGCTCGGAGGTGTCGTCTTCGTCACTTGACAGAGGCTCAAAATTACGAAGTCCGTTGCCATAAGCCTCTTGTTGCTTCTCAGGGCGACGTGAATACAGCATTAATTGTGAAACTCATTTAAAATATTTTGTACGAACTGAATTTCCTACCCCCACCCTTCATCCGTTTTCAAACATTTCCTGAATCATTACATTATCAATTGAATATAACGGTGAGGAAAAGTACAATTCAAAGAAAAAATTGTTGTAGTACATGGTTTATTCGTCTTTCTTGCAAGCTACGTTGGATTCCGCGTCTCTTTTCAATTGAACTGGAAGATAAAAATCTGTAGTAAATAAATAAACATTTTCGAAGACGTTATCATGATAAAATTTTGTTTGTCTTCATCGGCCGATTTGTGGCCACAGCTTTAGAGAAATCAAAACTACTCCCCAGCCACACGTGTTGGTGATTTGGAGGAAAGCGGAACACAAGAACGATTCACTTCCTTCCGGAATCGGTTTCGGAAGTGTTGTAATATCTCTTTTTCATCGGAAACGCAGCTGTTGGCCGGCTATTGACACTGCTCTAAGATAAGAAAACTCTTGTTTCGCTTTAGCGTCTACCAGCTGTGTGCAATTCAATTTCGCTGCCGGAAGAAGAGTGAATGATCGTTTGGTCTTAAGTTATGCTGTGTATTTAATCAAAAATTGCTAATTCCTTAGAAGTGTGATATCATGTCTATAATGATACGGCAGTTTACATATGATTGTATTCACTATGATTAATGTCATTTTCCTTAAGATCGTATTTTTTTTTCCATTTAATTTCTCCCCTCCCCTCTTTTGATTCTATTTTCTAACATTCGATGGACATAGCATTTCGTGTCGAATGCAGGTGGCCCTGCATGCTAAATGCAGAGTGGGGAAAAAAAGTCATTTTACAGTTTTAAACGAATATAATTTTAATGCTCTATAATAGAATGCATGTATGTAATGATTTCACTTAAATTTAATTTGCTAATTTATTCCATATTTTAACTGGGCCGCGGTAGACTAGTGGACTAGCGGCCGGCGGTTTTCGTTCAGTCGCGGGTTCGATCCTTGTCTGCCGAAGACCCGCCGTGTAGACGGGGCTGATGCACGTTAAATCTGTTCGGGGCCCAAAGTTCTCCCGTTGGCGTGGAGTGGATGTTAGGAGAGGAGAGTGCCAGCTCGGGTGTCGTCCTCGTCACTTGACCGAGGTTCAAAATTACGAGGTCCGTCGCTAATAGCCCTCGTGTTGCTTCTAGTGCGACGTTAATGAAAACTAAACTGAACTCAGATTCGTGGCCGGCGGTTTTCGTTCATTCGCGAGTTCGAATCCTTGACTGCTGAAGATCTGCCGTGTAGCCGGGGCTGATGCACGTTAAATCTATCGGGACCCCAAAGTCCTTCCGTTGGCGTGGTGTGGAAGCTAGGAGATGGGGTGCCAGCTCAGATGTCGTCCTCGTCACTTGACTGAGTTTAAAATTACGAGGTCCGCCGCCAATTGCCCTCGTGTTGCTTTTAGTGCGACGTTAATAAAAAAAAAAACTAAACAATTCAAATAGAAACGATTTTATGTAATCAGAACAACAATTCGATCGTTCGGATTGGTCGTTACACAAATAACCTCCTTATTCTCAGTCGGATGAAGTAAACGACAGTTGAACCAGTTTGATTGATTGCTGATCAACGTTGCTCTCAGAAGCAACACAAAGGTTACTGGCGGTGGAACTCGTAATTTTGAACAGCGGTCAAGTGACGAATATTTCTGAATTAGTATCTACTTTCCAAATTTGCACACCCCCGTCATTGCTATGTGGCCGCGGTGGCCTAGTGATCATGATCGCGAATTCGTAGCTAACGTTGTTTCCGTCGAGTCGTGGATTTCAGTCCTTATGTCTCTAAAGACCCGCCTTTTAATGAGGCTGCTGCTCAGTAAATATGTCGAGGCTGCATTGGCGTGGTGTAAAAGTTTAGAGATGGAGTTTCTAGCTCTGGTATTGTCCTTGACACTTGACTGAGATTCAAAATTACGAGGTCCGTGGCCAGTAAGCTCTCGTGTTTCTTCTAAGAGTGACGTCAAAAGAAAAGTCTATCTACTCGCCTCCGTTGTTACGAAATAGCATTTTGATAAAGTATTAGACATAACTATTCAATAAAGATCAGGCCAAGATATTTAACCAGTTTATTCAAGTTTTTGAGTAATCCCTATCAAAATAACAATTACATGTGAAGCAGTCTTCTTGTGCTGTCTAACTAAATATTGTAATAAAGTTATTTACTAATATTGCACACTCTAACAGTAGACTTTATATAAGTGAATCCTATTCAAGTAGACTTAGGGCCGCGGTAGCCTAGTGGTCATGGTATCGGATTCGTGGCCGGCGGTTTTCGTTCAGTCGCCGGTTCGATCCTTGGCCGCCAAAGACCCGGCGTAGGTCTTTGGCTGCCAAGCCCGGTCTGTAGCCGGGGCTGATGCACGTTAAATCTGCCGGGGCCCAAAATCCTCCTGTTGGCGTGGTGTGGATGTTAGGAGAGGGGGCCAGCTCAGGTGTCATCCTCGTCACTTGACCGTGGTTCAAAATTACGAGGTCCGTCGCCAATAGCCCTCGTGTCTAGTGCGACGTTAATAAAAACTAAATTAAAACTCAAGTAGACTTGAGTGGCCGCGGTTACCAAGAAGTCATGGTCGATGCCGGTGGTTTTCGTCGAGTCGTGAGTTCGAGCCTTGATGCCACTCAATACCCGGGTATTGATAGTCGGGGTTTGACGTGTTATATCAGTGTAGCCGGGTTTGATGCATGTTAAATCTATCGAGGCCGAAAGTTCTCCCGTTGGCGTGGAGGGAATTTAGGAGGGGTGGTTGTAGTTCAGGTGTCGTCCTCGTCACTTGAAAAATTACGAAATTCGCCACCAATACTCCTCGTGTTGTTTCTAGTGCGACGTGAATAAAGCTGAACCAAATCAAGTAGACTTTAAATAATTCGATCCGATTTAAATAGATTTCTAATCGTGGGATCCGATTCAAGTAGCCGCGCTCTGACTACCTTCTTACAGTCGCTTTATCCATTATAGATCTCATATCTCCGCAATATCTTCTTCTACCTTTTATTCACTACACTTTTTTGAAAATAGTAAGGCTAATTGACATACATACGTCACGTTTCTTTCACAATCCGAGGTTCTCATACAAAAAAAAAAAAAAGTAAAACAGCCCCAAAGGTTAGTTAAAGGGAAATTCTCTGTGAGAACTCGTAACAACTTGAAGACTTTGAACCTCGATAGATTTAACGTGCGTCAGCCCCTTTTACAGGACGAGTCTTCAGGATTCGATCTCTCGACTCGATGGAAACATCGCCCGTTGTGAGGTCGCAACCATAACCACTAGGCTACTGATGTAGCCTTATTAAGCTAGCATCTCACTGAAGAACCAATTAAATATTAAATGCATTAATAAAATGAAAAAGATTATTATTTTCATTTAACAATTCAATTTAGTTTCTTATTTCATTTAAGTAAATTTCAGTGTCCTTAGATGTAACTTTTCCAACCTAGGTACCAGTCTCATCATAGCTATGACGAAAGCGTAGTGACTGTACAAAAATTTTAAAGATGATTTCGAATAGATAAATCCTTAACTTATGACTAATCCACTCGGCTATTGCGGCCACTGTATTTGAATCATTACTTTACTCGTCACATTTCTTTACGTTGTTGGAATAGTCGCGATTTAAAAACCGGAAATTGGACCTCGAATTAGTCGAAGAGTTTCATGTGCTAATAAAATTTGACGTGTTATATCAGTTTCATTGTGGGTGCGGTGTGGAAGTTTGTATATCGATGGAAGACATCAACTCACTATTATAAATAATGACACATATTGCAATTGTTAAGTGAATTTTTCAGAAAGCTGAAAATTATGTTTAAAAATAAAGTACAACGAGAGTCCGAGCAAATGTACACACATTTTAAAACATTTGTAAAAAATAAGAGGAAATCAGCTAAAAATATTTAATATGTAGTATTGTGTGGTAAAATTTATAGTTTTTAATATGATAAAATGTTACCAAATTAATGATCTTTTCTGTATACTTAAATTACGGAGTGAAAAAATGAGGAATAGCGCGACCAACTACTTTTGCTTGGCTGATTTTGAGATAAAAAAAAATCTGTTGATACGCATGTCAAACCTTATGAACTTTAGGTTGAGATCATGACCACTCGGTTTCATTGATATATAGGAAATCGTACTATTCATTTCACTGCTTGGCTTTGATTATTAAACAAAAAATACTGTGGATTGATTGCTTATTAACATCGCATTTAGAGAAGCAACGGGTGGGCCATTGACGACGGACCTTGTAATCTTGAGCCGCGATCAAGTAACGAGAACAGTACTTAAACCGGCACTATTTCTCCAAACTTCCACACCATACCGACGGGAGGATTTGTACCTCGATAGATTTAACATGCAGCAATACCGTTACACGGCGGACCTTTATTGTCATCAGAACTCAAATTCACGAATCGATGGATTAGTTTAGTTTAATTTTTTATTAATGTCGCATTAGAAGCAATACGAGGGCTATTGGCGACGGACCTCGTAATTTTGAACCATGGTCAAGTGACGAGGACGACACCTGAGCTGGCACCCCCACTCTCCTAACATCCACACTACGCCAACGGGAGGACTTTGGGCCCCGAACAGATTTAACGTGCATCAACCCCGGCTACACGGCGGGTCTTCGGCAGACAAGGATCGAACCCGCGATTGAACGAAACCTGCCAGCCGCGAGTCCACGACCTTGACTACTAGGCTACCGCTGCCCCGCGAATCGACGGAAACAGTGCGGACTATGAAGTTTCGGCCATACCCACTGGGCTACCGTGGCCATTTCAGAAAAATGTGTCGAATACTAAAAGAAATACTAAAATTGAATCAAGTCATGTAATAGGTTTGGGATCATTCAACATTTCAATTATAATAAATTAAGTTTGTGGTTATTATTAATGTAAAATTGATTTGCAGAAAGGCTTTTAAAAGCTTATTACATTAATCTACATAAAAAAAATATTCTGCTATATGTATAAGTATGATAATAAACACACGTAAATGTCTTCAGAAAAAAAGGTAAGCGTGTTCTATTAAATTAAAGGATCCAAATTATCCTTTAATTTAATAGAACACGCACTCGTAAAATTTCTTTAATCCTTTTTCCCCACTATCGTAAATTTGTTGGACACGTGTTCCATGACGTTTATTATTAAGAGAAATTATCGAATTAAAGTTAAATCATTATATATATATATATATATATATATATATATATATATATATATATGTGTGTGTGTGTGTGTGTGTGTGTGTGTGTGTATGTATTAGTTCAATTGTGATTTTTACAAAGTTAATTTCTGAAATATCTGCGTTTATTTGTGAATTTAAAAATAACTGTATAATTCAAGAATATATATATTAAAATCTCATTAATTATGTATTATATCATATTATATTATTTACTTATATTATAACTAAACCTATTCTAAAATTTTACGAATATTTAAGTATTAATTAATATTTTAAAGTAAGAATTTTTTTTTTAACCACAATGAAATTTTTCGTTTATATTTTTGTATATTTTATTCCGTTACTATTAAAATGTATTTTTCACACGATATTATCATAAAACCCAAAAAAACATTTGCCTTTGAGTACGAAACCAAGACAGAAAAGATGCATTTATTGTTCTTTTAATTTTCCACGGCGTTCCTGTAATTCGAGCTTTAATAAATTTAGTTTTATCGCGTTTGTATATGTAACAAAAGTTACATTTAGATAAAACTTATTCGGATACAATTTCTTGTGAATGTTTATGAGAGAAAAGACGTAATTAATTGTCATTTATTAGTTAATAATAATTACCATTCTCTCTCTTATGGAAGCTTGATAACCTCCTATTATCCTTTCCACGGATCCCCGAGAGATCTATGGATTCCTGCTCAAAATCGAGGATGTAATTCTCTCGAAATCGCCTGGCAAAGGTCGTTGACTCGTTGGGTCGAAATCCAATTACCTTTTATCTACTGCTCCTGTGCTGCGGAGTCTCTTTGTTTGTGGGCGAGATCAAAGAACTGTTGCTTTTTCCTTGTTGCTCCAGTGTATGATACGATAAACAAAGATCCTGGAGGGATGCGAAGAGAGATGCACAAACAGCGCAAATCAGGATTATCTTTATGTAAAAAAAAAATAAGGTGGAGAGCATGATAGCACCCTGCGAAAAATACGTTTTCGGTTGCATTGTAATAAGAGACGCAGAAACTATAATTTTAATACACACATATATATACACCACTAGGTGGTCCTGCAAGCAATAGCTTAGCCAATTTTTATCTATATTATTATGAAGATATAATTTTTGTAATAATAATAATTTTAGAAAGTTTAGAGAGGTATGTTGAAGATGTTATTTTCAAGTTAAAGATAATAAAGATGTTAAATTTTTTTTTTTTTTTTTTATCTTTTTATCTATAGTATTTAAAATTGTGGCAAATTAATATGAATGTAAATGAAGTGTAATATCTAGATATTTATTTAAGACTGTCTTCGCCTAGTGCCAAGAACCCGATCGAAACTTCGAACATATTTCAAGACAAAAAATTGTTCCAAATTTCATATAATATTGCGACGTTGTAGCACCTGCACTGTTTGTGGTGTAGTATTCTTAAAATATAAGGACATTTAAAAATTACACCATTTTTCACGAGAATACGTACAGTTTAAAGGCTGTTTAGCAATACAGTGTAGGACATGAAACATGGAACACATTTTACACCAGAAAAAAAAAAAAGAATTATTTATAGAAATGAAAAGTATTTTTAAATATGTCGATTTCTAAAGAATAGTGAAGCTAGAATATAAAATTAATATTCGAGTGCTTTTTAAAAGTATTTTAAAATATAATAATTCTAATTTATAGTTTTTCTATTTCTTTTAAAAATAAGTTTAAATTTATAAATATTTTTAACATGTCTTTTTATTTTGTAATTGCATTTTTAAATATAGGTTTATTTTTATTTTGTTTGAATTTCATTTCTTTTATTGCTAGTTCTAAGCCTTTTAAAATTTAATTTTTTTAATGATATTTTTTTCCTGATAGATAAAATTTCTATATTTATTTTAAATGATGGTAAAATATTTGTAGGTTAGTGTTAAAATTTTATTATTGCTAGTAGTTTATCTGTTTATTTTTCGTTTTTGCTTTGTTTAATGTACCGGTTTTAGTTTTTCTCTCTATATTTTTTGATTACTTTTGTTATTTGGTCTTTTGCTATTTCAAAAAATTTTACGATCGTTCCATATTTTTAATACAGCATTTATCTGTAGGTCAATGTTTGGTTTGTAAAATGTGTTTAAACCTGCACATCTGTCATAAGCCAGATTCAAAATGTACAAATATTATTATTCATTATTTTAGGTTTATTTCTCAAATTTGCTTACAATTTTATTTATGTCTAGGTATGTATTTTGTGGTTTACCTTTATGCTTATTTTCTTGTTTTCACTCAGTAATATTCTCTTTCTTATTGATTTGATGATGTAAACTAGTTTTTCTATTTTTTTGCTTTAAAAATGGTTATTTTTCTTCTATAATCTGAAACTTTTGCGTAGTTCCGATGCACTGTCGCTCCCGTTCTTCATTCATTGGACACCAAATTATAGATTGAATTTACACACACACACACACACACACACACACACATATATATATATGCGTGTATATGTGGATATTCATAAAAAATTCATATATTATTAATAAAATTTGTAAAAAGGAATCGTTTCGGTTTTTCTTATAATTTTTTAAAACTATGTCTAATAAGATACATTCAGCGTAAAAAAACACAACAAAAGAAACAATAAAAAATGCAGTACGACATAATAAATAATTAATATTGTACTCCATCAATATTTGGTCATTATTTTATTTAGCCATTTTGAAAGCTTCAAAGCACCGGGGCTCACTTTCTATACGCTGTTTTGCTCATTGTTTTTCCTGGAGATTGTAATACTATGGATTTATTAATTTTTCTTTTAATTGTTGTGAGTTGTTACTGTATCTTTGGAAATTTTAAATATTATTATTTCCTAGAAATTTTCGATCAAGATTCATATCTGGAGAATTACCTGGTCAGGGTAAAACTATGGCATTATGTCTACTAAGAAAATTGTAAACTTCTTGCTTTCTGGCAAGTTACTGAATCATGCATAAAAACAAGATCTTCACCATTTGAGAACCAATTTCGGAGAATCAGGAGGAGTTCGCAATATTTCTCTGTATTCGTCTTGCTTCATAGTTCCTTTAATGATGTTGAGGGATTTAACTCCCTTAGAACTAATTTCACACCACGCCTGAACATTGAAAAGGTGCTTTACCCTGAAGTGTCACTCTTCAACAACAACGCCGGAAGTTAAAACATCTTAGTAACTAGCCCGTGAGAGACGTCTCTTTTAGTCAAGTTGGTAAAGGCGCAACAAAACTGACCGATCAACTTTTCTTCAGATCTGCTGGACCAAGCTTCGAAACGACGCTAGCATCCCAAGATCAGCAACTCTGTTTCCCTCAACGGGGTCGTAAAACATATAGCGCCAATGAGAATAAAAGTTTACCCCAGAGCGTTGCTGAACATAAAAATACTGATTATCTTAATAATTTCCTGTATTTCACCCCTCAACCGTCATGTTGTGATGCTCTTGAGCCCAGATAAGACGTTTTATTTTTATTACCTAATTAGGTTTTTTTTTTTTTTTTTTTTTTTTTTACAGTAAGATGATCTGAACAGTTTTCTCCTGTCAGCCGGTTTTGGGTGGTTCTTTTCGAAATAGATGCATCAAAGCTGAAATAATTTATCACTGTTATGTTATAAGATCTTTATATATTATAAATCACACTTATTTTGCACACAAATAGTTATAAAAAAAAGCTAAAGTAAAAAAATTTAAATAAATTAATTAAACTTAAATTGAACATTCAAGTGAAAAGAACAATTCTCGTGGAGATAGTAGCATGATAATTTAAAAATTTTCGATTGATTATTCATTTGATTTTATAAAAAAATAAAAAATAAAATAAAAAAAAAAAAAACTACTCATGTAATATAAGAATTAACTACATACCTGATTCGAAAGATTGAAAATGTGATGAATAAATGAATAAAATAAAATATTGATTGATTAGAGGCTTAGTTATAAAATTCTAACCTTTTTTTGGTCGTGTTCACAGAACCAAGTGTATAAAACCATAGAAATAATACTACCTTTATATTTGGTTGGATCTTATTTTATTCTATGTCTTGGCGACAGGAAATAAAATGGCTCCAAAAGAGTGATAGAGACTCTGAATTGGCATTCGCCGCTAAAGACCCGCCGTGTAGCCAGGGCTGTTGCAAGTTAAATCTGTCAGGGCCCAAAGTCCTCCTGTTGGCGTGGCGTGGAAGTTAGGAGAGGGGGTGCCAGCTCAGGTGTCATCCTCGTCACTTGACCATGGTTCAAAATTACGAGGTCCGTCGCCAATAGCCCTCGTGTTGCTTCTAGTGTGACGATAATAAAAATGAAACTAAAAAAAAAAAAATCTGAATTGGTATCTCATGTATTAATGTATCATTACTGTGCCTACTTTCATGAAACTCTATTGGTCTGACTTATTGTCATTTTATTTTCCATCGCCAAGGCATGGTCTAAAAATTGGATTTTGCCTCTTTTTTCAATGCAACTTCATGAAATATTTAATCTAATTTAATAAATCTAACTTTAATTAAAATGACAACTTCATATTACATTTTAGGCTTAATTAATATAATTTGTTTTCATTTTTAATAAGAGTAATTAATAGATGAAGTTTCGTTTTTTACAAACTATGCTTGGTAAAAAGAAATCATGAAATTTCTTAAAAATTTAAGAAATTTCTCATGAAATCATAAAATTTTTATATAATTGAGTTCCTGGGATAAGATTCAATTAAGTAATATTATTTTATTAAAGTCTTTTAATCAAAATCGAATCTTATTTCAGCTAATTAAAATGAATTTTATTTGAAGTCATTATTTAATGCCAATTTCCTACAATTCAACAAAATAAGAAAAAAACCAATTAATTTTTAAAGTATAATTCTATCTATTGTGTTTTATTATTAATGAAATCGGTTTTCATTGAAACACTAAAGATAGAGTGTATGCGTTTGACGAACATGCTAAAATCTAAATAGAAATGAAGCAATGAATTTAAATACGGAGGCTGCCTAAGTTACGAGTTTTCTATTAATTTTAAAATTAAATAACCCTCTCATCCTAACTTAGATGATTAAAATCCATTAATTAAAATATTTTTCTATACTTAAATTTAAATAAAGGAACTGGGGCAGTCAAATACCAGAGAGATTTCCAGCGAATCATAAAAAGCTTGCAATCGGTTGCGCTTAAAAATTGGCCAACGCTGATTAAAATAATAATTAATGGGTGGGTTATACAAGAGCAAATCACATGATGGAGAGCTATCCGAAATTTAATTTCAGCTAATACGGCTTAAAGAAGTGAAAATCTGCTGGGAAAATTGAGAGAATGAAATCTAGAAGAATTAATTTAATCAGTAAAAAAATGTCGTGTTTGTCGCCTTGTAAAAACGTGCGTCATACGAATTTTGGGGTCGACAGAGGAAATGTGTATTTTAGATTAAACTAAAAGGGCTACTTTAGATTCGTTGTATACCTTCGTGAAATTTAAATAATATAATTACTACACAATAATTTTGGATTCAAATAAAATTGATGATTTCCCAACAAAATATTTAATTTTTTTCCTTCTTTTTTTGTGCAATAAAAACAATATTGTGGCTTTTGTAAGTTTAACATTTAAAATAAATAATAATATTTAGCGTCCGTTCAGTTTTCCCATTCAATTATCGTCAAAACATTTAGGCACTTTCGCTGTTTTTTTCAGACCCCATTTTCCCTTTATCATCCCCTTTTGAATTAGGATACGCTACTGAAGCATAGCTAATTCGATTTCAATACTAAATCCCTTTACTCAACCTAAAAATTCCAACAAATTTCTGTATAATATTTTGGACTAAAATGAAGAATGGAATGCAAGTTGGCTATTTTCTAGCGACTTTTACGATAGATGGCCAAACTATCTTAAGGGTTACCAAAAAACTAACATCGTAAAGGCTATCGGAAAAATAAAATTTTGCTGCTATCGTTTCCGATCCAATAAATCGCCAGATTTGGCGTGCACCCTATATTTCTTTTTAACCAATCTTTTGTTCTGTCAATTACGCCAATTACGGTCTAATATTTTTATGAGGATCGATTGAAAAGCAATGTTTCTATGACTATCTTAAAATTCTCATACCCCGGGGTAGGAGGTCTTAAGTACTTAGCACTAGTTCGGATGTCCCTCTCTTCATTTGGTCATGGTTTTAAATCACCAGGACTGTCTATAACCCTTTGTACGAAGTTTGGTCGAAAAGTAATGCCTCCGTGACATAACTTTCTTGTTTGTAATCCGATTTTAAAAATTATTGTTGTACCCCAAAATTACATGTATCCTATGTATTGTAGTTGTTTTCTTCATTACCATGTGTCGTTGATTAAGTGAGAAGAGAAAAAAAATGGCGAATCACATGGAGATTAGGGTGAAGTAGCGAGACGTCATTGCCCCAATACACATGCGTTGTAGCAAGTGAGTGGAAAGGAAAGGAGATTATATCAAAAAGTAAATAATGTGTTCTATAGAGGATACAAAGAGCTTTCAAATACCACAATAATTGTGATGGTCGGTTAAAAAATAAAACAGTTATGGTCACGGAAACATTACTTTTTAATCAAGCCTCGAGTAATACTAATAAGATTAAGGCATTCCTTATTGTTCTTTTCATCTTGAAATATCTTTATGGCGTAAAAGTCTTAAATATTTAATTACTTAATATCGATTGGATATAGTCTCATGGGCATAATCTAAGTTATTGCTAGATTAAAGAGATTAGTATCAACAGCAACCAACATATGCCGAATAAACAAACTGTACCCATCAAATCTTCTTTTAATGTGGAACGTTTGCTTGAGAAGATAATCCAGTAAAATGTATAATGATTTGCTGTAATGTTGTGCTGGTGCATAATTATTTTTGTTGTTTAAAAAGAAATTTATTTTAAACTATTAGGCGGATATAGAAATAAAACTTGTATAAAATATTAAATGTGTCCAACCCTATCAATTTCTAAGTTATCTTGATTCGCAAATAAACAGGAATATTTAAAAAAGTAAAAAAAAAAAAAAAAAAAAAAA
>BMAW01001101.1:773305-822534 GCA_019974015.1 Nephila pilipes | reverse complement strand
TATATATATATATATATATATATATATATATATATATATATATATATTATTTTTAATTCAATAATAGTTTTTAAAACGGGTTTTATTTCTTAAAAATGTTTTTCAAGCTAGATAAATTTCTTTTTTTAAATGCAATATATGTAAATATTTTCTAGTTTTATTTAGTTCTGATATAACTGACATATGGTGTTACTGTTTTTTAACTTTTCATAAAAGTTTGTATTAGTAATCAATAGATTTTCTTCTTAATGAATTTTATATCATTTTTTCTTTGATAGTTAAATTTAAATATTGTATTTTCATTCACTTTTCTATTTACAATTTTTGTCTGGCTATTTTATGGTTCGTATATCTTCTTTCTCATTGGTCAAATTGGGACTTTTTATATACTGTTTAAATTTTAATTATTGAGAAAATTTTCTAGCTTACTGGTGATTTAAATTAATTTATGATCATAAATAGTTTTTAAAATAGTAATTACACACACGCACGCACGCACATACACACACACACGCACGCACACACACATATATACACTGAAAATTTATGAAAGAATAATAAAATATTTAAAAAGACAAAAAGCTAGAAAGAAATGTAAAAATAAATTAAAAAATAAATGAATGTATGGAACCCAGCAAGTCAAAAAGCAATTTCGGGCTGAGGACTAAATAAGCGGGATTAAACTAGTTTTAACCCTTTGCGACTTGGTAGGCTGAATTGGGAAATCCAAAGTACAAAAGAGTTCAATGATAAAAAGATGCAAAAAGATTCAAAGATAAAAATTGCAAAAATAAAATCTATAATTCAAAAAATTATCAACAAATCAAAAAATAAAAATTAGTTACAAAAATTCAAAGAAATGAAGATTCAAATATGTGAATAGAAAAGTAGAATAATCTTCAAACGAACAAAATGCTTCAAGATGGATATCAGATACTCGATATATATGTATTTAAAATATTTTATTTAAATTAAAAAAATAATTAAATAAATGAAATAAATTTTTGGAAAAACATATTTTACAAAATTCTTTACTTTTGTAGAATTTCAAAATCAATAGATTGGTGTTATGCAATGTTTTAGCGCCATATGGGTTAGAGATGAACATTCAATAATATTATAGGATATAAAAGTTATAATTTCCTAGATTTTGAAATAATTTCTTAAGTGTCCATCAACGAGTTTAGATTATTTTTAAATTCGCTGCTATTAGTTCACACTCTCCCTACATATATCTTGTTCAAATTTTCAATCGTTAATAAAATACTTTTTATTCATACACTCAAGTTCAAATACAATTTTTTAAACTTGCAGTGGATGACACTGGATGTTAATTCAGTTTTTTTCAAAAATTAATTAAATTTAATTGGTGAAAAGGAAGTTTAGCCCAACCAGTTGGCGCAATTTCAAAAATTGCCAAACTTGGCGATTTTTTTTTTTTTGGCTAAACGTTAAGTCAGCGAAGCGGACTAGGGTAGCCACATTTAGCAAAATAACTACAAATAATTCCTTTCACCAAGGGTGGTTGGGCTAAACTGCATTCCAACCATTTAATTTACCGGATGACTTTATTTTGTCACTTAATATTGTGATTCTGTCATATGTATATACATTTTTATATTAATTGTAATTATTTAATGAAAAGTAAGTAAAGTAAAATGTTTCTTTATTGACCTAATTAGGAATTGACTTAAATTTTTTTTCTATTACTTGTGTTATTTATTTTAGTTTTCACGTATTTGTTTTCTTTTTTCTAATTTGATTGTATTCGTTTTCGAAATTTTCATTATTCTTCGTTTATATCTAAAATGATAACATAATTACTGAAATGCGATGGTTGTATCCGTAATTTAATAAAATGCTGTTTTTTTTGTCTGTAATTTTTATAAAATACCATTTTAAAATCTGTAATTTTTATTTGTTTAAACACTCATCTCCTAACCCATACTTTGTGACAATATTTATATTATTTTGTTTCTATTTTTGTTTTTCGTTTCTTTTATTTTCTTTTATTCCCTCTACGATATGTTACGTTATGGGTAGTTTTGTACTTTAATTTTTAATTCATGTTTTATATATATTTTGTAAAATTATTATTCATATTTGTTTACATTCTTATATATATGCACACATATGTATACATACATACATACTATACACACACATACACTCATATATATATATGTATGTATATATATATATATATGCACACATATGTATACATACTACACACACATACACTCATATATATATATATATATATATAGTTTTGCATTTCAATCAAGCTTCGGATCTGTAGTCTTAACCATAGATTTCTTAATCTTCTCCGCAAATATGCGCTTGTTAGTTGTACCTATGAGCTATCAAAAAAAGGGGGGAGGGAGGCTGGGAATTTATTATTCATATTTAATAATTTTTTAAATATTAACTCTATTAAAATATTACATAGCTATTTATTTGGAATATTTATTAATTTTAATTCATTTCAAGCAGTAACAATTACATTAAATGCTTTCACTGATTGAAACAAAAATGTTTTTGAAAAATTTCAACTTAGGATATCGGTGGAAAAACTGTGATTTGTTCGAAGAGTTAAATATGTTGACTTCAACGATGCTTGTTTAAGCATTGATAGGATTATGGTTTTATTTGAATGATATTAAAAAGAATTTAATTTTTTTATACATTTAAAATATCATTCATCTGCAAAATGTAAAATAATTTGATCCTCGAGCAACATTTTTTCGTATAAATAAGATGTGTGGCTATTAAATAACGAAATTGACGCTGCTGTGGAAGAAATTCTCATGCACCAAACACCAGCGATCGATAGCTGTTTAACGGGAAGCCTTCTCTTTCGAATGTAGTGCTTCTCGCTTCTGTAAGCAATTCCGTATAGCCGTAGTTTTGTTTTGTTTTGTTTTGTTTCGCTGGGAAAATGATAAATATAATAACAATAGAGCAACGAATTGTGAAATTTCACATGAAATTTTGAAAAGCGGCTACTGAAATTCATAATTTATTGAAAAAGTGTATGACAATGGATGTGAAGCGATTCTCTTCAGTAACAATGCCAGAAGTTGAGATGCCTTACTAACTAGCCAAAGAGAGACGTCTGACTTTGCCAGGTTGATAAAGGCGCAATAAAATGTGACCGGTCACTTTCTTTTCCGAATCCATTAGATCAAGGTTCGAAAGAGCCGCTAGCCCACCAAGGTCAAAACTCTTCTCCCCCTCTACGAACTAAGCAATGCTAAAGTGGTGATTCAGCATCAAACACCAGATGGCAGTACTAGCCGATAACTATTGATTGCATATGCCACTGATGCAAAACACTTGCCTCTATATGTCTAACTAAGACAACCGCACATAAATCAAGATTAGTTACATTCCGGCTTTGGCGGACGTGTTCAAGAGACCCGCCACTCAACTAGAGACAGCCGATGACTTTAAATGGAAAACTGTTCCACGCAAAACTCAATTCAAAAAGGAAGGGATGTATATCAATTTCAGAAATAGCTGAAAAGGCAAACTTTTTTGCAAATATTAATGTTTTTCTTCGTATCATCACAACGATACTGGAGAGGGAGTATGTAGTGACTATCTTCGACAACAACGCCAAAAATTAAAATGCCTCACAAATTAGCCAGAGAGTCACCGGTCGAACCCACTGGATCAGGGTTGGAAATATTGCTGGCATTTACCCCGTGGAGGGGGAAATAGTTTTCGGACCTTGAAGGTATCAGACAACTCTCTCTCCCCCTCCACTGAGTTTGAGTGGTTTAAGCATTTTCCAGATGGCCGAGAAGACGTTGAAGATGATATACTCCCGTCTAGCCCTTCCACGGCAAAAACGGATGACAATATTGAAAAAATCGGTAATCTGGTTCGATCTGACCACATTTTATTTAATTTTTTTTTTTTTGCCCCCGTAAATTAAGAAAAATGTCCAATTTTAAGATGAATTTTTATAAAGTTGACTTGTGGTGTAGTTACTAATACTTTTGTGTGAATTTATTGTATTAGTCACTTAAGGGGCTATTGTCTTAGGTGGAGCGTTTTGGCGTACCAGATTACTTTTCGTTTTTTTGATCGCTTGCTTCAATTTTAATTACATTTAGTTTTTATTCAATTTAATAATTCATCGTTTGCTTTAATTCTAATTACATGTCGCTGGTACAATATATATTTTAATAGTTTATTGTTTGCTTTAATTTTAATTGCATTTAGTTTAAATATGTTTAATTTGATAATTTGTTGTTTGCTTTAATTTTAATTACACGTAGTTGGTATAATATTCAACTTATTAATTTATCGTTTGCTTTCATTTTAATTAAATTTAGCTTAAATATATTTAATTTAATAATTTATCATTTCCTTTAATTTTAATTAAATTTAGCTTAAATATATTTAATTTAATAATTTATCGATTCCTTTAATTTTAGTATCAGAACTGTTTATTATTGTCCATTTCTCGATATTTCATCTCGTTTACTTTAATTCTTATATTTAACAGAGTAATTTAATAATAGCTACAATAAAAAAGGTGAACCTTGGGTGGTTAAATCTGTTCTTTGTAAACCTTTACGTAGAACTTTATTATTATTATTTTAATGAAGCAATTTTAAAAAATTTCATAAAATTTTTTAAGTCATATGTAGAGTAAATTGACAATAACTTTTTATATGTGGAGTAAATTGAAACTAATTTTTTTAAATTCATATGGGAAAAGTTTAAAAACGAAGCAGATTACTGTACATTTTAACCCATAAATCTTTTTAAATTATATTTTTTGATAAAAACTATCATTAAAATATCAATAATAATACAATTAATGCACGCAACAAAATTTGTGTATGTGCTGCCGCGTTGAAGTGATTCCTTTAACAAACTTTAGCTCCCACCTTTTAACAATCCATTTTTATTCACCTTCGCTTCTGCCACATTTGATTCTGTCGATTGAAATTTATGCGATACGACGGTTTTGACTCTAACTATATAAAAAAATTGTCTCATACTAAAAAAATTATAAATGAGTTTTCACATCCCTAGAGAAAATGATGTAAGATATAAATCGGCCGGACTATTTTGTGATATTAATTGAGAATCATATATATTTGGACAGACAATTTATTGGTGAAGTAACCATAACAGATACGGTGATATGGCTGACTTCCAAAATTCTGATATATTTTCACATGTTATTAAATCCATACAAAATAAAGGGACAGCTATAAAACCTGGATATCTTCACACATCTTATAAAGAATTCTAGATACGTTTCTTTTCGCTTTTATTATGTAGAAAATATATCTTTGTCAGATACCCTGTAAGAGTTCTAAAGGAATTTTAAAAATATAGCAAAAAAGAGACTTGATTAATCGGATGACCTCCGTCCATTGACACTTTTATTTGAAAAAATGCGTAATCTAAATGTAAGTATCTCAAAATAATCCGTGAATATTAGGGTAAATTTTCCAGAATTATCTTTTAACGTGGCTCTATAGTGTTTCCTCCTTCATCTAAAATTTAAATTTCATGGGATATTTTTTAAATTGAATATCTCTCCAAATATATCAAACGTGACTCATGTAGATTAGATTAGAATTATTGCAGTGTAATGAATAGAATTGTGTAGATGCATATATAAGCAATGAAATGTTCAACACCATAGTTGGTAGTTCAGTTAGCTGGAAGAGAGAGAGAGAGAGATTAGTGATAAAGATAATGAGTTGAAGTTATCATTGTGAGATATCTGTATCAGATCTGCGTAAAGTAAGGAGCTTTAAGAGAGAGGATTTACAAAGGGTGGAGGATTCATACCCGCATTTTTAATTTTTTTAAAAACTCGAATCCTGTTTGTTGGGTAAGACAAGTATTACATTATTATATTAAACGTTAGATCAGATGCCTATAGGAACCTTTGCCCCAAATGGAACAGATTAGAGATTAAAGTTTGATTATTCATAAGGTGACCAATCGTCCTCCTTTTGTAGGTTCTGTATTTCCTCCAAAAGTGTCCTCCTTCCTGACCCCCTTTCCGAAATTTTAAAACTAATCTGTTAATCTCTCTATTTAGAGATGAGACTGTCATGGATAAGTTGAATACAAAAAACTTTTTGGATATTCAAAAATTAGATGAGTCGCTTTAAAACCTGCTATAGAGGGTGTTTTATAATAATTTGAGCCTCTCAGTTCATATTTTGTAAGTTTAGGCATATATCCAAAAATTCATGAATCTTTTTTCAAGTATGAATTATCGCAGATATTATTGTATTTTGTACATAATCAGGCATTTATTTTCCACAAAACGATTCAAAAGATTGAAGGTGAACATATTTCAGCAACAAAAGTTAGTCTTATTTTGAACGAATTTGTCCAAAATAAATCACGAAAAATTTATTCCTTTAATAATAAAAAGAAACTTGTCAAACTTAAATAAATCAAATCCGAGCATAATGGAAAAGTGTACCGAAGAAGTGGAGAGTTTTTATAAAACATTTTTCCAATACACCGAAGAACAGTCTGAAATAAATATCACAGGAAATAACTTTTTCAATGGTGTTTTTTGACTTGATCACAAGTAAATTGGGTAGAAATTGAAAATTGGGTTGAGTTTTCATCCAAAGAAATGCTTGATATTAAAATCTAAGACAATTGTTTGTTTGAAGAAATTAGAAGACTGAATGTATATTTAAATTCTGATAAATCAGAACAATAAGAGAATCAACATGTTGAAATTGATAAAAGATGGTTGGAGATATTTAATTATTTCAGAAAGTAACACATTCCATACGAAAATTTAGTTATTCTTGTTGTGATGCTCTGTAACCATTGCAGTTATTTAAAGAATTTTTTACATTGGTAGTGATTTTTGGAGAAGTGGGAAATAAAGATTGAATGTTGATACTCTAGCTCAACAGTTACCGTAAAATTCAATATGAAGGATATTTCTTGTTCCGAAATTTCCAATATGTTGTTAGAAAATGATGTAGTGACAAAAGTCATTCATTCAATAGAGTAAGACTTCTATAATTAAATAATTAAAAGGGATGTAAGCATAATTAGTTTATTTTTGTTTGAATTAAAAAAATGTTCAATTTATTTACGCTGTACTTTTTTATTAAATTTTTTCGTTCATCCTTTTCATTGTAAAATAATTGGTCATTTTAGGAATATATTCTTGCAAACCGGTTTGCACATGCAACTTAGAGCTGGTCACGATGGTACAATGAGCCTCGAAATTAGACTGACCAGGACTGGGTATGCATTACATTCTCAAATTATAGTAGGTTATGTATGTAATCGGATTGTAGATGCTAATTTATCTAGCATGACAGTGGCACAGATCGTGCAGAAAATTTCGAGAATAGGGACCGATATTCGAAATGAGTGTCTTGGTATGTGCCAGTATGAAAATTAATGTCTGCACTTCCCTACACGTGCTCGTATTTGGGAATATGAAGGCCAAATGTACATTGGTGAAGTCCTACTGCCTTATGTTTAACTTTTCCGGGGTGCTGTCGGTGATAAATTTGTTTTCTTTGACGACAAAGTACATGTCATACATGAGACAATGTTCAGTAATGTCTGGAGAGCGAGGGTATTCAACCCTCCGTTTGGCGAGTACGTTCTCCTGGTCTGATCCTCATTGAAAATGTTTGGGACGCTTTGGGTAGAGGATTTGCTAGTCGGAAATATCTTTCAATAAACCAGAACCTTTCATCCGTGCTCTGACAGAGGATTGAGATACATTGCCACAGTAGCTGCTGAATTACGGTTTTTAAAACCAGACACGACGTGTAGAATGTTGCATCGCTTATTCATATATATATACGAGGGTAGTTTAGTTTAATAAGTACCTGATTTTGACAACAAATTGTGTTGTTAAATTATGTTGGTGTTGTTATATTATGAGCTGGTAGCCATTTGCTGACAAATCAAAATTTGATTGCAGCCCCAACGAGTTATCATTCTCATTTTGCCTCGAGTTGTCACTGTCGATTAAACCTAGACTCACAGTTATACACCAGAGATTAAACAATAATTAAAATAATGGGTTGCGTTCGGGGAATCTGTTGCAAAGAAAGCGAAGACTGAGGGAAAGATCTACGGAAAAAATATCTAACGCTTTCTGACCATTGTGCTACAGAGGCGACCGCCTAATAAAAAGAAGAGAGAAGGGCTGAAATCGTTTTGAGAGGAAAGGGAGAATTGAATGAGTAACGTAGGTTCTGGTCGATGGAAGACGAAGTTGTTCTTGTTTGGATTGGAATTTTTGCAGTTGGAATGTGTGTTGGGCTTACACGGCCTATTTAAAAGGATTTACTTAACGTGTGAATTATTTCTTTTGAAATGAATCGTATTATTTCAGAATCGGGGCCGTTTTTGTGTCCAGAACTTGCCATCAGTTGAACGAACCCATTTTTTTTCGATCTTATCGCTGGGGAAAATTATGGAACAAATTTTTGAGATGCGCTGGGTTTCATACTCACGGATATCATAGAAAAAACGATCACTTAACAGTACTTCAATGATTAATATGCCATTTCAATTTCCTGTTTTTATACCCTATTTCCCATTCCCAATACAAGTACTTTTTTAAACCCCTCCCTCGTATATCGCAGTGATTATGTCCCGAACTGATAACTTTTTTAAAGGTCCTCGCTGTCGTTTATATGCATTTTTTAATTTGATTTTTACACATAATTGTGTATTTGTACATACTTGTGACCAACGGATTGCGGGTTCGTTCTTTCAAAGGAGGTCATGTACAGGGTCTAATTATAAAACCTGTCGAAGATCAAAGTTCCTGCTTTGGCGTAGCGAGGATGCTTAGTACCATCAGGAACGTCAACTTTTTTTTTATTTCTTTTTTTTTTTTTATTTCATATTTTTATTTCTTTTTTTTTATATATCATATTTTGAAACTACTAATCTATTTGCAATATTTTGAGGACTTTTGAGTAGGGAAGAAATAAATAACTTTAAATGTTCATTAAACGAACAAATCAATAACTCGTGCAAGGGTTATTCAAGCAGAATCCCTTTTTGATGTCAGTACATTTCTAAACAAGTTAATGTTCCCAATATGAGCTGCCATACGTTAAACAGCATCAAAACAAATTTGACACTGATTTATTGGATAGTTTTGATTTGACAGCTATTTTGCTGACAAATCAGTATTTGATTGCTCCGATTGAACTCGTCGTCGTCAATTTGCGTCAAGTTGTCACTGTCGATGTATCCATCATTATTCACCGGAAATCAAGCAACAATCGAAACAATGGACTGTTTACGGTGAATTTGCTCGATAAAAGGCGAGACAGTTATGGTGAAGATTTTTGGGGACGCGACGAGAAAAACGACCTCAGAGTCAGGGGGGGAAATCGCTGGACACTGCAGCGATTACAATTTCTAATACTATGATTTCATTCCTAATACAGGTATTTTTTGAACCAACATAATCTTTAATGGAGAAAAACTATACTTAATATTTTTGCACAATCATAGAAACAGCTAAAAATCCTTAAAAGAATGAATTATAGAAAAAATAATTAAAAAATTATTTTAATTTATAAGAGAAATTGATTTGGGTGATGAATCAGCGGGGTTTTTATCATTGAGTAATTTTAAATTATTAAAATGATGACGGTTAAGAGATTGATTATAGTGATTAAAACGAATTTTGAATTATTAAATGGATACATGAACTTGATAATGTATTTCAAAAAGTTTTGGCGATAGTCACGATTACAGATATTCTTCTTTTTTATGTATCAATTTAAAATAAAAAAGGAGGAAAAATGGTTAGTATGGTTAGCAATAAAGAAACTAATTTGTGTTTCAGTTAAATTATGAACAATATTAACTTAAGAAAAATATTTTATACGTATATATAAGATTTAATAAGCGAAAGAAGCACAAAATTTCGGATAGTAAAATTTAATCGTTATTTCTTAACGAGCAATGAACAAACCATTTATGTGGTGTAAACTACCGATCACTGCACATGGAAGTGAAAGTTTTAAATCTTTAAATGAAACTAATCTCCCCGTTTTCAAATTAGGGATTTAAAATTTAAAATTCGTACGAATAAATACGATTGCCTAACAAAAATCTAATAAAGAAATAAAGCTTTAATAAATACTTGAAAATTATCTACCATTAGTAATTAGTATCGGCTTTGAGATAGCCTATTGTTAGAGGTATCTAATGCAATCGTGTGACAAAACATAAATTGAATTTTAGACTTCAGTTTCAAACTTACCACTCAACTAATTTTTTCTAAAACTGCAGGAAATGAAACATATTTTCATTGCCAAATCGACAGGTATATCCAAAACTGTATAAAGAACAATATTTACAATTAAATTTTTTGATCTGCAGATGATACTTTTACAGGTACGTTAGCAACCTGATTCGATTTTAAAAAGAAGGGTTAGACGATTTTTTTACTTCAAATAAAAGTACTACAGACAGTATGTTAATGGAATTCTGAGTTATATATCATCCTCTTTCCCTCCAGTATTCCCCTATCGTTTATTGTAACATATTCAAGGAAGGAAGCTAGCTGAAATGCGTCATCGTCAACAGCTTGATCGGTGAAATGTCTACTTTCGAAACTCTCTTTAATACACCAAAGATAGTCGGGTCGCAAAGGGAGATATCTGAGATTTAAACTAGCAACTTTAACGCAGAATGTAGAGAAACATTCGTGTAGGAATAGTTGGAGTGATTATCTGTAGACTATTTCGAACTGCTATCAATAGTCTATCGCTAGACTAGTATAGCTTATGTTGTCTAGTATATAAAATGTATATTTCTGGACTCTGGTCTATCATTCAAATGAATAACGTTGATATACGGAGAATAATTCAGAAAGTCAACAGTGCTGAACATAGTCATTGGAAATTGGGTGCCCATAGATTGTTAAAATTTAAAGAAATATCGACATAACACATATTTTAGCAGTTTTTAAGTGTCAAAAACAGTTATGAAATTTGTCCAGAACGGATCATTTAATGTTTCCTAACAGTTAATAAACTTTCAATGAAAAATTAGAAGTTATTTTCAAGCACACACATCACATTCGTGAGTGTTACATCTGAAAAAACTTTAAAAAGAAAAAATGAGCAATCAAAGTTTTTAACTCTAACTGCCTTCGTATACATTGCACTATAACACCCCGTTATTATTTCCTTTGCTTTAATTATTTATAAATATTTAAAATTAATCATTAAGCCAATGAATAGAAAATCATTCAGTTATGATAATCAAGTTATTTTATTTAGATGTGAATAATCAAAGATCAATTCCTAACTTATTCTGTCTATTACAAGGGTCCCTATGCGCACCTAATCTAACGTTCAAAATTTTAATACCTTACCGAACCAAACGGATTCGAGTCTTTAGAAGATTTATAGACGAGAGCTTGAATCCTTGACTCGTTGTAGGTCCTCTTTGAGTTTACTTTAAAAGCTCTTTATTCAATGCAGATCTACTACAAATGTTTCGGATAACTTCAATTCACTATCCTTACCACTAACCAACTAATCAATTTTTGTCTTCAGTACTTCATTTCTTATGCATGCATCTCTTTAATATTTTCACTATTCAATAACTCTATACATAAATCATGTTTCAAGCATTCGGACAGATCTTCAATTTAAACATCATCAATTAAGACTCTCGTCTACCGGCCATTTCGATTTCGTGAACGTAATACTAATCCTATGGAATTTCTACTACCGTCCTCAAACCTGTACTATTTTATCCATTTGAATGCAAAAAAAGTGCATCCAAAGGAGCAAAAAATAATGAAAATTTCTGTGGAATTTGAATTTTCTCCGATTTTTAACCCTTTTCCCCTATTTTAATGATTCGTTTATAGATTTTCTGGTCTTTCAGAAATATTCTAAAATATTTTTAAGACATCAGGGTGAATATGCAATTCCACCAGAAACCCTTATTTTTTTCTCTTTTGGATGCACTTTTTTCACTCAAATAGATCAAATAGTGTATTTTTGAGGACGATAGTAGAAATTCCATAGGATTACGCTACTACCATGAAATCAAAATGGCTGATAGACGGGAGTCGAAGGTGAGTCGAAGTGGGAAACGTGGCAAACCCCTTGTTATAACACTAGACAGTTTTAAAATACTTTGATAAGTATTAAATGTGAATTCCACATTTATCTGTAGACATCAAAAATTATTACTCGTACATTACTTGAATAAATTAGAATAGTCACGAGCTCCTAAGTTATCTAGGCTTTAAAAAAGTTCTTATGTATATATAAACAACAATTTCACTTTCCTTTTATATGAAAAACAGAAGCTGTGTAAACACAGGCATTTGTTGCAGTATTATACTTGCAATGATTACATATAACTAAACTGTGAAGTGTTGAAACACCTTTTTAATAAGTTTGTTTTCATCTTTCAATCACGTATACTCAATACAATTCTGAGCTTTTCTAATAGTCCAATAATATTTTTCTGGTTTCAGTTATGTAGCTTTTTTCGTCTAGAAAGGAATAATTTTTTTGGTAATCCGAAAATTGAATTCATTGTTGATTCCTTAAAGAAACGTATGTTTATTTCTGTCTACACATAGATTTAAAATAAGCGACGCGAAAACTGAATATGATATTTTTTATTTCTTGAAGAACCTTTGTACGAGAGGGTCTGATAAAGTTTTAATCATTTCTGAGAAAATAACTTACATATCTGGATAAAATTTATTCTGCCTATTCATTGATCCTTATGTACATTATGTTGAAAATTACAGCAATTAATATTAATTTGTTTGATTTTAAAAAGTTGGTTAGGTTGAAGTAACTTGCAGTATGGAAAAGATAGAGTTAGTGGATTAAAGTAAAATATATATATAAATCAATTCATCTCAGGAGAGCAATATTAAGCGTTTAACTTGAAATATATTCAGTTTAATAATTTAACGTTTGCTTTAATTTTAATATATGAAAAGAATATTATTGTCTAATTCAATATTTTATTGTTTGATTTAATTCCAATAATTAATTGAATAATATAATAATTATTAAAAAAATGTTATCACCTTTGCTGGCAAAATCTATTCTTTAAGAAATTTTGCATAAAATAATTTTATATTGTTAAATTTTAATTAACCCCAAAGAAAAAAAATAAAAAAATTGCAAATTGCTAAGTTGAGGTTTCTTGTGGAGATCGTTGATTAAGAGAAAAGGTCGTCCAATACTTTGTGACAATTCCATTGTAGTTGCAATTTGTCATTATCATTCATGTTTCTGGTCGTAGTCATATTGTACACTTATAATTTTATATACTTTACAGAGAGTTTTGCAATACTAGCTGTTCAAAGTTTTTGTCAAAAGGGATATTCTTTTGCAAGGACCTTGCAAAATAATTAATTTTATTTTCATTTTACGACAACAATACATAACTGTATTTCTTTGAATATATATTTAAGGCTCCCATCTAAGGGCTATTTTGATTTCGTGAATGTAACGTAAATCCTAAGGAATTTCTACTACCATCCTCAATCTAGACTATTTGCTCTTTCGGGTGCACCCTTTTGCATTCAAATAGATAAAATAGTGAAGATTCGAGGACGATATTAGAAATGCTGTAGAATTCACATCACGTCCACGAAATCAAAATGGCTGGTAGATTTTAGCCTCAATTTACAAATTTATCGTTTGCGTTAATTGGTGTTTCGGATCAGGATATTATTGATTATTTTAATATTTTATCATTTACCCGTACTTTTATTTTAATACTTGATTTTTATCCACGATCATTTTCTCTCTTTCTTTTTGTTGATTTAAGTTGGTATTATATTTGTATCTTAAAATCTTGCATGCTTTGAGTGATACAACAAGATGGCGATGAAATAAGCAATAAAGTAAGTTTCGTGAAAATATTTGGTTTATTTTAGAGATTTGAAGTTAATCTTTCAAGGCAGAATTATTTTTTTTACTTCGTCCGAAATAATGTAAAAGATTTGTTTATCGATAGTGGTATCACCATATTTATGATATAACAGAAACTTTTCAGAATTCAACAAATATCTAAACCTGAGCAATTTCTTTTCCACATTTATTGACCTTTAAAATCAAATTTGAAGCTATAATAACATGAACTACACTTCTAGGAACCTAGTCAAATAAATTAGAGTGGTTCCAGAGAGTGAATTAATCACGTAGCCTGATGCATTTGAAAGTTAAGAGTATTAAGAGAGCAAATAGGCTTAAAATCCGGACATGACGTCCCGAAAGTTTGAATTGAACAATTTAGACTGACGAAGCTTTGAGTTAAAACGTTTAGACCCATTAATCTGAAACTGCGAGCCCGCTTTAACCTTTTGTACATCAACGATATTCAGCAGTAGCTCTTACATTTAAAATTCTATCAGATAGGCTTAATTTACTTTTATATATTGGATAAATATCTTAAAGTATGTATACTATCTTTATTACTTGGTAGTGATAGCATCTATAATTACTAAATTTTCGCTTTTTAAAAATGTTTATATTGGTATTTTTTGTTGTCATAACTCAGTTTTAGAATGATATTTTGCACCCTTTAAAAATCCCTCCCACATTTTATATAAATAAGTCATTGATTAGCATTTAATTTTATAAGGTTATTTTTTAGTTAATTTTCCAAATTTTATAAGTTGATGTTTTAAAATGACAATTAAAAAAGAAGATATGTCAATTGAAAATACGGCGTTTATATATTTGCATTTGAAGTAAAAATGCTTTGGTTGTTTGCTGATTAATTGAAGTTTGAAGGAACATAAATAAAAAAATTTGAATAAAATTTTTCTAATTATTTGTAACGTGAGAAATAAAAACCTAAATTCGAAAGAATTCGAAAATATTTCCGAATTATTATTATTATTTTTAAGTCTTAAATATTTAATAATTCTAATGAAGAGGCAAATTCTGTAAAGGCACATGAAATATATAATTGAAACGACTTCGCCATATTTTTTAAGTTACATTTGAAATTTCGGAACAGCACAGATTTGCAAACAAAATTTTAATTTGTATGATTCAATTTAAGAATTTTTAAGATTGCATTCGATGGGTTATTATATAACTATATTTCAGTGCAAAAAATATTTTTCCATTTCGATATAAAGTAGGAAATGAAATTCTATGAATAAATGCATAATAAAAAGATTACAAATCATAAAAGACAACGTTCAATTTAATAGTTTGAAAATGAATGAATTTTTTTATCAGATATTTACTATAACGGTGTCTGATTCAAATTATTTTATTCTCTACATTTATGAAATAAACTTGTGAATAATTTAAATTTCAAATTTTATAAATTTTTGGGAGGATTCAAATACTGAAATGTTCTTTATTGCTTTACTAATGTTGCAATTTTAGCAAACCATAGAACATTTATAAAATAACATACGTTACATTATGAATAAAATAAGAAAATAATATTTGTAAATAGCAATTCAGGAAGCAAAATAGAGGTTTTTCAAGGAAAATTATTGATTTAGATTTGTTAAAATATTTTCATCACAACGAAAAAATCAGATAACAAATAAAAAAGTTGTTACATATATATATATGAAGCCCATAATGTTTTTTTCATAATAGGAATAACCTCTAACTTGATAAAAACATGACATTGTGACCATTTGAAACATTAGAACGAGTAATTATATGGGTATAACGTGTTCGTAAAAGCCCGCATGTCAAGACAAAATAACTCTGAAATCAGCAAAGACAAACATGTTAGCAGCTGAAACTCTGGCTTTGCTTTCACTTCCACCTTCGAATTTGCACTACAACCACCTGTTCATATGTAGACTCATTATAATAATGACGGCCTGTTTTAACAGGTGTGCACACGATCAGTACAACTATTGCGATGATTCGATTGAAAAGAAGCTGCAGTTGTAAATCACATGAAAAGCTATAACGAATTGGCCCAAAAACGTATAACACTATTTAGCTGGTTCAAATATTACGGCGTTATTCCATGAAATAAATATGTGACACAGAGCTTAGATGTGTTTTCTTTTGTTCAAATTTTTGAACAAATTAAAATAAATGAAAATGTAAAAAAATAGTTTTATGCATTGCATTGTGAAGAACAGATTTCGCAATCAAAGCAACTCTTTTCTTTAAATAGAGCTTGTTTTCATTTAAATAAGCCCCTTTGTTGTCGAAGAATCGCAAATCAATATTAAAATCATTCGAGCCCAAAAGACTCGAAGGAACCAAATTTTTCTTTTAAAAAAGTAGTTTTTAGACCTTGCCGATAAAAAGAAAAAGGAAATCTGTCTCACAATTGTCTTAAAATTCTGAATAATTTTATTCATTTTCAGTCGCTCTCCTTTCTTAATTCCTGATTACATATGATTTAAGGTAATATATCAATAAATAAATCTTTATATATATTTTATTTCAATCGCTCGCGCGAATAAAAATTTAGGAGATATTTACTACGGCATACTTTTGAAAATAAAGTTCATTTCTGGTGAAAGCAAGTATCAAACATATACACAAAACCTTTGGGGTTAAAACTTTGTAAAGGGGTCAGCTGTGATATTTTCTAGTTCACGAAAACAATGTCCCCTTTGAAAGATAATTGCTATATTAAAAAAATCTTTTGTGGACATTTTACGAAAAAATAAATTTAAATGCAACTCAGTTGTATTCATTTTCAACAAATCTTGTTTATATCATACATAAATAATTACACATGAAAACTATAGATCCATAGATCTTTTCTTTTCGAAATTTACTTTCAAAACTAACTTTTGAAACACACGTCATGCAATGTAATGCGTCTATTATATTAACTTAAAAAAGCAATAATTTTTTTTATTTTTATATGTAAATAGTCTATGCATAGTTATAGAATAATTTATTATTATCGAGACGCTTCTATATGAAATTAAGTTAAAAGTCCTAAAAAAATTTCTAAGTTTGCCCTTGATTGAATGAAAGCGCGAGTATTTTTTTTTTTTTTTTTTTTTGGATCCCTCAGGGGCTTTACTTTAGGTGCGTAAGAGTATCATGACCCCGAGGTTCCCTTGTTATCTTTTCTTTCTCTTGGAGTTTCTTTCCTTAGTAAACACGGGGGACGCATCCCCAGGTTCCCTTATGATTCTTGTATATTTTTAACCCTCCTTCTTGTTAATTATTCTTAAATTTCTTTCCTCTTTTTCAAACGTCTGGATCAGAGCCTTCCAAACTTTTTTGATTATCAACCCCCTCTATAAAATGATTAAAAAAAGAGAGAAACTTACATATTTCTCAAATTATTTATTTTATTTAAGAAGCAGATAAGTTTTTCTTTTCTTCTCTTTTTTTGATTTTGACAAAATCAAATTTTTGCATAAATCAATGAGAAGAATGTGCTTGATGTCTCTTGGCTAAATTAGCAATGTTTGTTTTGAAATTTGTTAATTTTAGTCTTACTGCTACTTGGATTTCCACATTCCATTTATTTCACTCTCTAGAATCAAAGCTATTACGCAAAAGGGATGGGGGACGAAACGATTATTCGATGTACACAGCTTGGGCTATCTTGTAACAAAACGGAGCAAGAATCATTTCTTGCAAGTCTGAGAATGAGTAACACATCTCGAAACGCGCATACTTTAAACGGTAAAAAAGATAAATAATTAATTTAAATAATATATAGGATTGAGAAATTAAATAAGCAAAAATCTATCATAAAAACATTACTTACTATATCGTAATTACAAATGGTATTCCAAACGAAATTTGTAGATACTGAGCTGCTGTCAATAAATTTGAGATTGAACAGCATTGGTATTCATTCATCGATCCCTAATTGTACTGTATAGACCCCCAGGGATCGATATCGACTATTTTGCCGACCCCTGGTCTAGATCGTAGTTATACCTTGTATGGTGCAGCATAACCATATCTGACTCATGCTCCATGAAACTCCAACTTTACTCACTCACTCCTTTTTGGGAGTGGAAAACTGTATATTTATTTTTATAATTTAATAACGCAATTCTGTACCTTATGAATTTCATATAATTGATAATAAATAGGGTTAGAATAATTTTCTATAACTATAGTCATAATAACTACATGGATTATATAGTGTAAAGTAGTGCTGTGCGCTGAAGAGTCTCTGTAAACTCAGAGTTGATTGTTAGCTCAATTTCTATTGATATTATTACACGTTTTGAAAAAAAAAAAAAAAATTAACAATCTATTAATTTTTTTTTGGGGAAAAAGAGCAATTCACATGTTTTTAATTAAAAGTTTATTAAGAAGTTTGCTGTATAATAAAAAAAAATCGGTGCCGGGGAAAAAAAGTTTTATTTTTCTAAAGAAATATCTTTCCTCTAAGATTTTTCTATTTACAGGACTCTGGGTATAATTTCGATGATCCAAAAACTATTTTAAATGAAAATAATCAGTTAACAGGCAGTACAACGTAATATCGTAGCCAAAAGTTTGTCTATAATGTTTTATTCACGGAATGGTCAACAAAATTTATCTGATGCCAAAAACAAATTGAATTGAAGCGGTATTTTTTGTACATAAAATTCAATAAAGTTCGACAGAGGTTTAGGAAGTACCATAGTTAGGAATGTGAATAAAATAACTCACACGTATCGTTCATTGATCGATGCTCCCCCTCCTTAAATCCATGAATATCACCCTATAGCAATTCCAAACAATTGTCACCGTGACTTTATCGGCATTCTTCGTCTTCTTTGGAGCAGATTCGCTGAAAACAACCTTTTTTTTTTTTTTTTTAATTGTTACTTGCTTTCCGGTATGTAATGACAAATCCATGTCTTATCAACGGTGACAAATCGATGCAAAATAACGACGACGAAAATCTATCAAAATTTGATTCGACAGCCATTTGCTGCCAAATCGAAACGAACTTTGAAATCAGGTTCAAATTTGATTTGTGTCTTTTAACAGGTGGCACACACATTCCTAACGCCAACTTTCTTTAGAAATGGCACTTATCGTTTAAAACATATACTTTTTGAGTCTCACTCACAATACCATGCTAGACAACGAGAATATAAATAAAAAATAGAAAACGAAATACTTTTTTAAAAAATAGATATAAAATGCATCAGTTTTTTTTAAATTTAAAATTAAGAATTATAAAATGAATACTTTCGTACTGACGACGTTATATAACTGGATCTCAATGTATAACGCTATCTTTGATAATATTTCAGTAATCATCAATCATCGAAAAACAATTCATGTTTTCTCTCCACGGCATTCTTTTTCCTCCACCATAACATGACCATTTATATTTGGTAGAAATGGAATTCCCCTCTATCATTAGGGTTGCCAAGTGTACTCGTTCGAATAACGTCCTACGTATCCCTCTCCCCTTTAATTTGTTTGTTATTTTGTCCGTGTTTCTGGAGATATTTCTTGTAATTTGAAGTACGTAAATTATTGCTATGATATAAATCATTTAATAAATCATATTTTTATACTTCTATTTTTCTCCTCCATATTAACATGAATGATATTGAAATACTTTTGTGTCAAAGGAAGGTAATCTATCAATTACCTAACTTTTAATTTTTAACCATATAAGAAGCTAGAGCAATTTCATTTCAAATATTTCCCCAATAATTTGTGTCAACTAGGAATATGTGCTTGAGTATATGTTAATATATATATATTCTATTGAACATTACACACACTCACTCTCTTTTTCACACACACACACACAATATATATATATATATATATATATATATATATATATATATATATATATATATATATATATATATATATATATATATATTGTGTGTGTGTAAGAGAGTCAGTGTGTGTAAAGTTTAATAGAATTACTCTCTCTGCATAAACATGTATATAAGCTAATAACAAATTACGAAACTGTAATGAAGATAAATTAACCAAATTCAAAATGTAAAGTTAAAACTAGTAAAAAATGCTTTTATTTTAGCAAGTTAAAACAGTAATTTTTATTGAAGCATAATAATAGTTCAATAAAAGCAAGACAATAAAGTTAATATGAAAGGATTAAGCTAACCATTAAAGAAGACGAAAAAAATCAAAAGAAAAGGAACCAGAGTAATTTAAACACCTGTATAAGTAATACGAAACCAATAATGCGTATGAATATATAATAAACATGCATATAACCCAATAATTGCAATGAGAAAATTAATCTAAATTTAAAATGTAAGAATAAAACCAATATTAAAATATTAATTTACTTCTACTGTCAAAAAAGACAAAAACACCTTCTAAATCTACAAAGGAAAAAAAAAGACAATGAAATCAAAATTGGACATAAGGCAATTTATAATATTATATCTGGCTTCGGGCTGAAAATGTGTGGTTTTATTGATAATGCATCCAATCAAACTAACTATGCATAATTACTTTGTAAATAAATAATAACCGAATATAAGCAAAAGTCCATGCTCAAAAAATAAATGAGCATGGTCGACTAGTTGACTGTTTCAATACACATATTAAACCTAAGAGAAATATAAAAGAAAGAAAGAAAAAGGTATCAAAATTCATTTAAGCTAAATTAAAATAACCTAATAAAATTCAAATATATATCATTTATACACTTTCTAAGAAATATGAAGCTTAAACAGAGTAAAAAAAAAAAACTCTTACTTACCTCCATGTTTTCATGACCCGTAGATCCAAAATAAAAAAAATAAATAAATAACCTCCTAATCTACTTGATTCAATTATTTTTGGAAATTAGGAATAAAAATTAGCAATCCAATAAATTTTATTGTACAGAAAAACTTATACCAAGGAGAAGGAAGTATAAAATTCGTACATTTTAAACACTTTTTTAATGTTCTAACTATTAATTTTTTATAATTAAATAAAATCTATAACATAAATTCCTAACGCAAGAATATATTACGTATTGAAACAGTCTCCATCTATTGACTAAAAATGGAACGAAATAAATCTCTAATTAACATAAAACCTAAAATTATACTACTACCACTTTTTAAAGTAAAGAAACCTACAAGGAGGTTATTCAAACAAACTCCACAATATATAAACTCCTAATGGTTTATCCGCGCAATCAAACGAAAGGAAATTTCAGATATTTTAATTTGAAGGAATGCGCTCGAGATTGTGATGATTTAAAATAATAGAGTTCTTAAGGGTACGGTTATAGTGAAAACATTTCGAAATATTCTAACGGCAACTCCCACTATTTTTTCTTTCATAAGTTGATCAGTGCATTGAAAAACCCTTAATGGCGTTAAAATGATGCACACATGATGAAAATTGCCGGTTTGAAACACTTGAAAATAAGAGAATTGCAAAGGACCAATGATAACACAGAGAGAAAGCCCATTGATACATTTTGCTTAATTCACAGAGAAAGAAAAAAAATGTAGAAACACCGATCACAGAACACCATGTGCAAAGCATTGCTTGTGAAAAACCTTTAATAAGAAGTGTAGAAAGATTGTTTCTTCTATCACGTGTTCCAATGTACTAACAAATGACACTTACAGTGAAACAACGAGGTGAATTGATGGAGTTATTTTATCTGAACAGTGAAAAAATGTTATCAAAATAGTCCGAGCTTGTCAGCGAAATCATAAACTCAGACGAGGTCAATGTTCCTTAAAAATTGTATGTGATTTGGTAAAATAGTTTTGAAGACATTAGATGTACATGGGATAAACCGTGATCCGGACGACCATCTGTTGCTATTGAAGTTGTCGTGGAAGTGCATTATACGATTACTTCTGGTCCTTTTTATACTGAAAGAAGTGTTCCCTGTCATTAGGATGCACTGAAAATCATAGTCTCTAAGCTTCTGCTTTCTGTTCTGCCAATGTTTCCTTATCGATTTCAGTGAGTCCAGGTTGGAAACAAGTAACAGCGTATAGACTTTGCGAATTTTCCTCATTAGATAGCTCGAAGATAGCAATTGGCTACTGTGGATATTATGGACTGATAAGGTGTATTTCTTAACTAGGAACGTAAACTCCATTAACTGCCCTCGTTGCGCTGGCGAAAATCTTAGCTGGATTTGGATTCAATACTGTGCTGAGTAGCATCGCAAACGCTTACGTTCTCATTCCGCACTACTTTGAAGAAATCACATCCTCATGTTTTCAATACAAGTGCTCAGTATACCAAAAGTTGCAGAATTGCGTGATTCCATATTTGCTGCAACGAAATGTCATTGATAACATTGTAAAATAAAAGCTGGCACTTCTCCACACATGCGTTCGATCAGTGCTGTTACAGTGTTTTGGGGACAGAGTCATCTCCCATAACTTATCAGTTCCAAGGCCACCATGATCCTCCGATAGCACTCTGATGGATTTTTGGTTTTATGGCTATCTGAAATCAATGATGTACTCATCAAATCCACCAGATTAATCAGAATTGAAAGATGCCAATCAAACTTGAATTTATATAGATTCCTCCAGCGATGTTACTTTCGTCCTTTTTTTTGTCCACAATCTCCCGCATGCAGAGTGTTATTGTCTGCGAAATTGGGCACATTGAAAAGTTTTAATTCCAATCAAAGCTTCTTTTTCCTTCAGTGGAAATCACTGGCCTTTACAATGATCTTATTTGGAAGTGTTTCACACCGATAATTTTCATCACGTGTGCATTGTTCTAATACAATTGATGGTTTTTTAATACACTGATCAATTTACACAAAAAGTGGGTATTATCGTTCGAATTCAAGATGTTTTCGCTGTAACTGTAACCATGAAAGTTCAGTTGTTTTAAATCATCATAATTTCAAGCACATACCTTCACATAACAATATCTGAAACTTTCTTTCGAATAACTCAGCGGATAGATTACTAGGGGTTTATACACTGGGGAAGTTTTTTATGACTCTTTGTATAAACACACATTATATATATATATATATATATATATATATGAAGCTAATGTTTCTAAAAATAGAAATATGAGTGTAACTATTCAGAAAGGCACCTTATCAATATGAAATTTAAAATTATACTTCTTATCATAAATATTACTAAATTTTTCATTATCTATAATTTTCAACTATACGACTAAATATTCTGTTTCTGTTTCATATTCATCATTATTGGTTTGAATTGAATTTACGTATGAAGGATGAAAAGATGAATACAGTTAATAATTCATAATATAATTTAATCAAAATGCTTAATTTAATTTAAAATAAGAAGATATTGAATCTTGAATTTAAAACAAGTAGATGTAGAATATATCTATAAATAATAAAATTATTTTTATACAGTAAAAAGTAAATATGTAAATACATATTTAATCAAAAAAGATAATAAACTATTTGAGAAAAAGCTATGAAGCTAAGTTATCAAAAATAAGTTGAAAATAGTATTAATAATAGAGAAAAAAATAAATTCAAAACAGGATGATACAAAAATTATAATTACAAAAAATTATATTTTATTTAGTATTTATAGGTAATATAACAATATAATAATATTGACCGTTATATATATATGCGAAGGGATAAGGCATTATTACCTTATATATATATATATATATATATATATATATATATATATATATATATATATATAAGATAAGTATCTATTTATAGGAGAATATTTAATTAAACTTTTTATTACGTAATAAAAAATTAACCTCACATAAAATAAACAAGTTTAATAATATTAAAAAATTCTTCAGCAACTGTTTAGATCATGATTATCCCATAAATTTCTTAAATACTTATATACATCACAAACATATTAAAAATCTTTGCGAATCGTGATCCACTTTCAAATCCACCACACAACACTAGGTCCACAAGTCGGCTTGTTAGTGATCTAGCCGTGAAGAATTTATTTATTTACTTTTAAACAGCTTACAATTTTTACTGTGTGGACCATTATACTCCTCTACCAAACAACTTATTACCAACCAATAATATGTATCCTCTTACACTTTATTACTAACCAAACAATTATTTAAATCTTTTTTCAATTTATATAGTAATGACGAGTTTTTTTTTTTTTTTTTCATTTTGAGTATCCGATATATTGAAGCTTAAAGAATATTTCATCTTACTACTCACATATTTGAATCTCCATTTCTTTGAATTTTTGTAAATAATTTTTATATTTTGATTTGTTGATAATGTTTAGAATTATAGAATTTATTTTTGTAAATTTTATCGCTGAACTTTTTTGCATCTTTTTATCATTGAGCTCTTTTGTATTTTGAATTTCTCAATTTAGCCTACCAAGTCACAAAGGGGGAAGGTTACTACCATTAAACTACTTTAACCCTGCTTATTCGGTCCTCAGCCCAAAATTGCTTTTTGACTTGTTGGGTTCCATATTTTCATTTATTTTTACATTTCTTTCTGGTTTTTTGTCCTTTTAAATATTTTAAATTATTCTTTCATAAATTTTCAGTATATATATACATATAATGTATGTATACGATCTATGAATTGAGTTTAGATCAGCCATCATCAGCTGGAACAAATTTTATTTTCTTACAACTGGCGTTACTGTCTTTAGAAGCACGTGCCGATTAACGAACCCACATATATTTCTAATAAACTTCATTGTATGTATTGTGTCGTTTGTTCAAACAATTGCTACTATAAGTCTGAATTTTGGGAAATTTATGTCTAATGATGGATCCAACGAAAAGAAGGAAATGTGAATCAAGCTTCTAGTTAAATAAAACAGGCTGAAGAACCGAACAACTATGCTGCAGCTAGAGCTTTTGTAAGAACAGAGAAGATGGAAAGAGATTGGAGAAAGAATGAAGATTCTAGTAAAAATAACCAGTAGAAAAAATGTTCCATGAGGAAAGGAATAGATTGCAGGCCAGATTTGGAAAATAATATTCCAGAATGAGTACAAGAACAGAGGCAGCATTGCTACGTAGTTACAAGACATGTAATTAGGGCTTATGCATTTAAGTAAGCATGGGCCAATACAGTACAAGGCAAAAAAATTTAAAGCAATAGTGTGTTGTGCTATTGATTCAGAAAACAGAAAATATCTGGTAATACGAATGAAAACAAAAATTGCGTAGAAGTTGTCGAAAGATTTTTACCATAAAGTAGCAAGTTTTCTTAAATCGACTGGCTAGGTACAGAATAGGGTCCATATGACGAGTTTCTGAAAAAAGAAAGTGAGGTTGTATTTGAGAGGCTATTTGCCTTAGAGGATGAATGTGAGGGTTTTGCAGGATTTTAAATGCATTGGAGAAGGATTTGTTTTTGGTCGGATTTCAAATGAATGAAATATCCACACAATTATTAAGTAGGCTCCTTAGAAACAAATTTTAGCTTCATTTTCAGATTCTCTAGCAAATACAATCGATTAACTTTTAACATGATACAATTAACACACACGCACACAAATTCATGATAGCACTAATCCAAAGTTTGCACGAACACAGCAGTTCAAAACATGTAATGGCAATATCGCGTGGTCTTACATATCTCTACATGCACTAACAATACACATAAAAGTTAAAATACATACACATTCAGAATACATTCTAGAGCCTTCCAGTTTTGTCGCCAAGGTCACTTGTTCTTATGTCTGGCGCATTCTTACCTTATTTGTACTACCATCTATTCGGCTGTAATTGGGTTCTGCGTTCGTTCGTTCAGGGACGTTCCAGTTATATATATATATATATGTGTGTGTGTGTGTGTGTGTGTGTGTGTGTGGGTGTGTTAACACTTCGTTTCTCTCTCATTTGATTCTATTTATGCGAGATTCTATTTATCTCAATTGAGTCTATTTTTTCCTGCTTAACATCTAGTTTACAGTATCATTTTTGTCTTCAAGTGCATTTTCTTTTGTTTATTACATAAACCAATTTTTTTTTTATTTCTAATAGAATACGTTGAATCGTTCCTAATAAAATATTTGTTTTTAATAACAAACATCATATATTTACAACGTGGGAACATTTAATCAGAAAAAAATATATAATTCACATTTAAATCAACCGAAAATAAAGAAATTCAATAAAAAATATGTAGTTTATACTTATGAATGTTTATCTGAAACAAATCGTTAGCAGGTTCTTTTTTTTTTCCTTTTGCAAAACTGTCACGCCACATAATTTTCCTTATTTTAGTATTTGTTTTTCTTTATTTTCTATTTGTTTGGTAGTCTAAAATTACGCTTGAAAAGAAATAATTTCCCTGAAGGCTTGATTCTAAACAAAAGGGCGTAATTTATTGGAAACTCTTAATGTACTTGGCGTGGTATTATAATTAAACAGAGTCAGGCACATTTGTTTGGACGTAAAAAACTGAATAACTTACAACAATGTACATAAAGAATATTTTATTATGAAAATAGAACACAGAATTCTCACAAATAATAGTTTTTTGTTCCAAAACTTTTCATATTCATTGCATTTTGTTTTACTTTTTTTCTTCTAATATTTATTGTTTCCTCCAACTCTGTATATTTATTCTTTGAAAGGAAAATAAGTATTTATGAAATTATAAAACAAATATATAATAAACTGTAAGAAATGCTTGAAAATTCTTCAAAAAAAAGGGCAGAAATCATGGGTTAAAAAGCGTCAAATTGAGTCACAACACCTAAGTTTTAATCTATGTTGATTGTATTTTCAAGCCGAAATAAATTGATTAAAAATGAGAAAATTCTATAATGAAGTACTGTTTTAAGATTAACAGAACTAAATTCCTTTAGAATGATATTTGAAGAGTAAAAAAAAAAGTTACACCATTTATTTAAAAATAATTATTTAACCTGGATGTAGAATATTAAGTATATTGTTATAGAAAGTTTGAACTTTTTTTTATCTTTTCCCAGTTCAGCTCGTATTTTGTGCCGCTAAAATAGTTCTGCAGCCAAGAAGAAAACAGGCCAAGTAGTAATACTGAATAGAAGGGAATCTTTGACAACTAATTTGGTCACATCATGTCACCGAATTTTGTGACAAAACAAGATGCTTTTACACAAATCATGAAAGCTCTAGAAAGAAAAAACTGAGAAGATATGTCAGCGATTTTATACGTTGTAATTGGTATATATAGAATCTCGTATATTTTCCATTCCTTTCCTCCTCTTATCTGCAATATTGTGTGGTCTCGTATTTATTGTCAGTGAATACATACATATTTATTGAATACATACATACACATATATATATATATGTGTGTGTGTGTGTGTATGCGTGTAACGTAAAGTAAAGTAAAGACTTTCTTTTAATTATAACTATTGAATTAATTTTTAAAATACAGCAGTTGAAGCCAAATTCATTTTCATAGAGCTATTTTATTGTAGTGGAGAGAGAGACCATTTCCACACGGCGGGAATTACACAACTCCGCCATCGGATATAGATTGGGAGAGCATGAGAATAAAAGCAAGAGAGAGCATTTCACTGTGTTTTTCGTTATATATCAGGGAAATTTCACCATAAACGTCAGAGACCATGTGGTATAGATGGAGGTATTTCAAGGGAATCTAAGTGTACACTTAAAGTCTGGTAGGGATCATCCCTACAAGTCTGAAACGTGGGGAAAAGCTGACTTTACAGATTTTATGAGAAAGTAATTGCATAAATTTAAAGTCAAAAAGGAATCATATCAGGAAATAAGAATGAACACTATCTTTTAAAGGAAAGAAGGGGAAAAATTAGGAAATTAAATTATTATTGTGAGAAACAATTGTAATTAAGGTAAATCATTACAAATCCCCCCCTCCGTAAGACGCGGATGTGCGTTGGGTCCTAACTCATAACCTTTATCTTAATCTTTATCTTACAGGAGTATCTAAGAAAAGAATCAAATTCAAAATTTAAATCAAGAGTTACATTTAAAAATTTTATATAAAAAAAATTCATATTTAAAAATTTAAGATCTATAAATTTTATACTCTAAAAATCCCGTCATCCTCACAGAATACAATTTCAAAAGATAATCAAAATCTCATGTACTAAATAAAAAGGTAAACTTGTAGGTTGTGTATAGTATTGTGCGTAAAATCTGACATCAATTTCTCAGTAAAAAGCTTGCTAACAAGAATTCTTGAATCTGCAAAAAAAAAAAAAAAAAACCAAAAAAAAAACAGAGATGTGTGGATGGTATTTTGTAAATCAAACGTAATACTGAAACAAATATGAAATTTCAAAATGATTAATTTGACTTTTTCAATTCGATTGCATTTTGATCTATTACACTCAAACACAACAAGAAGTGAAATGCCACTTTAACCAGACTCTTAAATTTTGAATTGCAGCGGTGCGTGAACTCTACAAAATGAAAGAATGGTGGGGTGAAACCTCATATATAAAAGAATAGTGGTGCGTGAACCACTTTGTATTGAGTATGGCACTTGAGACAAAAACAATTTGTCATCCGTGTGACAGGAGACACACTGATGACAAAACTCTAACACAGTAGCAGAAACCTTTGTTTACATTTTGCACACGCATCGCTGGATTGAAGAATGAACATATAAAAATTTAACTTTCTTCTTCCACATGGTACAGAAATGTCAACAGACATAAAAAGGCAAGTTTTTTAAAATTAAGTCTACAAATATTAATTAAATTTAAAAAAAGTAATTATAAAAGTATGTTCATGTATTATATCTTTCTTATTGTCTTGGTCTACAACAATTTCTTAACCAAAATCTTTTACCATATTAGTTGAAGAAATGTGGTTTGTTGACAAATTTGTGCCACACTTGTTCGCATATGAAACTGAAACTGCTAACCTTATTTTATTTAATTATTATTTATATTATTCATCACTTAAATTAATTATCCACCTTCCTTTAAAATTAATACTTTCATCTATAGAAATCATCTAAACCAGACAAACATTCTTTTAAATACAAAACATCCTTTAAAACTTAAATAGTATTAATAATAATTTAACATTGAAAAAAAAAAAATTTTTCCTTTCATTACATAAAACATATTGTTGACTTTCATTTTAAAACTGAATAATATTCATTTAAAAAATATATAACATTTCTTATTTCTATACAAAATATTCAATTTAGTTCAATATATTATTTATCATTCTCAATTCAGTAATGTAAGACAACATATTTCATTCAAATCAAAAGTATATAAAATCTTAAATATTTCTTAATAATTATTCACTTCAAAAAATGTTTGAACTCATTTCAAAACTAAATAACGATAATTTCAAATCAATATAGTGTTATTCAAATCAAATTAGTAAATATTCACTTCAAATTTAAAGTAAGTAAAATCGAAAATATTTCTTATATCTATTTTAAAAATCTACCGCACATATCTAAATAAACATTGTTTAAATCATTTTCTAAATAAAACACAAATACCAAAATTAAATCATATTTATTTATATATCACACATTATTAATTTTGTTTGTTGTTCATTTTATTTATTTTGTATCAACAGTAACATTTCAATTTACATTTTCAAAAAATTCAAAAACTGTTTCACTAAAAATATTCTGAAATATTAAAAATAAGCACACTTTTTGTTTCACCACACACATAAAATAAAATCTTATTTTTCACATATAGCATAAATCCCAAAAAGCAATTTAGGATTAACTTCAAAATTATTCCACTTATGTATCGTATAATATCCCATTTTTTTATAGTTAAAATTTTAAGAAACCAGACACACGTTCAAAACAGAATAATTCCAAAAATTTTGCAAGATATACAACAGAACTCATGATGTAATATTTTTCAAAAAACAATTTCAAAACATTTAATAAAATTGCAAAATATGTTAAATTTTTATAATCATAAAGATTAATCAAAATTAAACCAATAACAATTTTAATTAAACAGCAAGCAATGTTATTATCATAATTATTAATTTAAATCAATATTGTTTTAAAAATTACTAATTAGAAATTAATCTGTTTAATTATTATAAATTTAATAAAATATGGACAATTAAGTGATTATACTGAAAACTTAACTTGAGCTAAAGTTTGGTTTGTCTACAGAAAGTTGATATTTTTTTTCTTAACCAGTACACATACATGATTGAGAATATTCCTTTTGGTTGGGCTTGCACTGTTTCCAAATTTGAAGCTTTCTGTAGGAATACTGCACTTCTGTCAGAATGGTTATTCCTGGATTCGCAAGAATATTACTTCCACTTTAGTTCTGTTACAAATAGATAGGTGGTGAAAGAAAATTATTGAAAATGGACGGTGATAATCCGTCGCTTTCGGCATTGTATTAGCGGCCCTTACATTGGTATGGTTCCTGGTCGTCAGGACACGATGGCCACGCTGTAGATTTCTGCTGGCGGCTCAGCTGATAGCGGCCTTCAAGTCGGGATAAGTCAGAAGTTCAGCCGAAGAAACAGACGGAGAATTGCTCTGTACAGTCTCTCTCTTATGTAAAAGTCCAAATATTAATTAAGGTTTACACCAGCCTGGCTTTTACCCTGCCGGTTTTAAATTTAACGTAATGACTTTCTTTTAACTAGTACTATTTAATTATGTTTATAAAACAATCGAAGCCAATTTCATTTTTATAGAGCTATTTTATTGTAGTGGAGAGAGAGACCATTTCCACACGGCGGGAATTACACAACTCCGCCATCGGATATAGATTAGGAGAGCATGAGTATAAAAGCAAGAGAGAGTATTTCACTGTGTTTTTCGTTATATATCAGGGAAATTTCACCATAAACGTCAGAGACCATGTGGAATGGATGGAAGTATTTCAAGGAGATATAAGTGTAGACTTAAAGTCTGGTAGGGATCATCCCTGTAAGTCTGGAGCGTGGGGAAAAGCTGATTTTGCAGATTTTAAGAGCGCTTAGTAGTTTAAAAGGAATTGTATCAGGAAATAAGAATGAACACAACCTTTTAAAGGAGAGAATGGGAAAAATTAAGAAATGAAATTATTATTGTGAGAAACTAATAGGTATCAAGTTAAATCATTACACACACACAAACACACACACAAACACACACACATATATATATATATATATATATATATATAATCAATACTACTGCGGTAGGTTAGAGTCATGATTGTGTGGATTCGCGACCAGCATTGTTTTCTTAGAGTCAGGAGTTCGAACATCGATGCCATCGAAGACCGACATGTAGTGGGGGCTGAGGCACGTTAAATCTATCAGGTCCGAAGTCCTATAATTGGCATGGCGTGAAAGTTTGAAGGAAGGGGTGTCAACTTAGATGGCGCCTTTATCTCTTGACCGAGGTTTATCAGCCGATGGTCTTTCTGGTGAGTCTAGGGTTCGAATCCTGATGGCACTTAGGACTCGCCTGAAAACGAGAAAGATTAACATTAAATATAGGGAAACTCCTACTCCCCTCATGGGCGTGATGTGGATGTTTGGGGAAGCGGCCGGCTTGGGTGACGTTCTCATCACTTAACCGAGTTTCAAAATTACTAAGTCAATCATCGATAGCTCTTGTGTTGCTTCTTATTACGACGTTAATAAACACTCACAATCACGAGTCTTAAAATAAAATCGATTATTATTAACCAGTTAAATAATAGTTTTTAAATAAAATTATAGATTAAATTGAATTTGAATTTCTCAAAAAGTGATTTTCAATTCTTATTCTAAATCTACAATGTATTACCGAACACACAAATATATATATTGCAATATTTGCCTCGATGCTATTAAAATAAGACAAACCTTGCAATTGTGAACCACGGTCAAGTGAAAAGGATGACGCCAAAGCTGGTATCCCAAGCTTCTAAATGAAACACCACGCCAGCGTGAGGACTTCGAGCTCTGGCAGATTTAAAATGTTACATCCAAACTATATGACAATCTTTAGATTTGAGTGATTGATCGAGTGCTTGTTAATGTCACACATTTAAAGCAACTGGAGGACTATTGACGAGGAACCTTGAGTTCTTAACCTTGGTCAAATAACATCTGAGCTGGTACTCCATTCTTCAAACTTTCACATCATTTCAACGTAAGAATGCTAAATCTTGACAGATTTAACGCTACACTACGAGTCTTTAGTGGCATAAAGACTCAGTCTTTGGAAGTACAAACAGGAGTATCAAATCCGCTCCCATTGGTAAGGAAACCATTACTTCATCCATTGGACAGCAGCGGCCCTATATTCTTATCGCGTCGTACTAGTAGCGTCAAATAAATATTCATTGTTTTTGTTCAAAGATAACTAATTTTTAACCATAAACCAGAGAACTACAGAATTTGTTATAATTTTATCGCGCATACAGTGAAATATTTCTTCGGTCAAAATGCTCTATGTTTCATATCCATTATCGCAAAAAAACAATAATTTCTAGAATACATTTCATCCCATTTTTTTAATGTGATTATATACTGCATTTTCTATTACTTCCAAAAGACTACTCTTTTTATTAATGTACAATACATTTGCGTGAGAGCTTGCATCCCAAAACTTTTTTCCCCCTTTAATATGCTTCATGATATTGTAGTCATACATATAATGTTTGGCCCAGCTTTCAACTCTACACAAACGCACTGACAGTTATTCATGTTGGATCTCTTGAAATATGAAAGGAAGCTCCTGTGATCTGTAAATAATTGATTTTCTTCCCCGTTTGGGAGGATTATTATTTTTATTTCCCTCTCTTTTACCTGCGGGAATATTTTATGCGTCTGTATTTTCCTTTCTTTGTTTTCCTGGCATTTTATGTTCCAAATCCTAGAACCCAATTTTTTTTTGTCTAGATTTTAATGGTATACACCGTTAGGATATCGATATTAATAATGTTCTAAATCTAACATGTCTAAATTTCCATTTTTTAAAGACATGTGATTATATATATATATATATATATATATGCAGTCTGTTACAAAAGTAAAAGACTATAATATTTGTTACTATGTAGTAAATGAATGAAATATTTCATTCAAAATCAAAAACATTTCTCTTCAGTACATGAAGTTTTCTCTAAAACGTAGCAACTTGCATGTAAGATATATATTTAGAAAAGAAACCCAGCAGTTTATCAAAAAAATACCAAAAATATTCTTTACAAAATTATTAAAGTGCATATTGGAAATGCTAGTTTTAGAAAATTTAGTAAGATGGTTATACGACCACATTTTTTGACTGACTTGAAATTAACAATTATTGAGTTGATTAAATTTTTTAAAGAAAGATGTTTTATAATGGAACATTGCCCCCATATATTTCTCCATAATGGTGATTTCCAGTTCGTAAGTAGAATAATATTATTCGTAGCTAGTATACTTGGCAAGACAAATGTCACCATAGAGTTACTATGGGTCTTTCGCCAAGGTTGAGATATAGCATTGATATTTCTCTTTAAAACCAGCTTTTTGTTGATTTAGATGTATGTATGATTGGAAGCATTATTTTACTGGAATTTCCATTAAGGCCTTATTAAAAAATAGAGTGAAGGATTTCAGACATCCATAAAACATCCTTTAATAGCTGTGTGTGTCCGAGTTCATTTTACTATCAACACTTTTGTGGATAGAACTTTCATTCTTATGAAAAAGCGCCCCGCTTTAGAACGGAACCATTTCACATCTACTTACTGTACAACTTACAAGTCATGTAAGTAATCGTTCTTGCACAACCCAAATCCTTTAATTAAAATTTTTCTCTTACGAAAATAATACTTTTTAAAGGACATGACATTTTTTGTGCACTTCAGGCTTGCTTCCTAAGATTGAAAAAAGCATTGGCTTTAAAACTTCGCCACACAATTATATGAGACACTTGCTTACTTGTCTGCTTTGCTGTATTTTGTATTTAACACAAGTCGACTGGTATTTTTCTGTTGGCAATTTTAAAATTTGCCTATTATCACGAGCTGATATTTTCATCCTCTCCACCAATTTTTTTTTTTTTTTTTTGCGTTCCATACAATTCTGTTTTAACTGAAAACATTGTAAACAGCAGTTTCAGAGCTATAAATACTTTTACCTGTTTCATTTACAGATTTTCCTTTATTATTGTCGAAACAAATTTTTCGTACTTCTACTTCTGACAGTTCACTTCCATGAAGCGTTTCACTTTTAGATTCAATTGTTATTTTGTTTTGTTTGCCTTTTTTCTTTCGTCCCAATATTTTCTAAATGGGTTAGGTTGCATTTAAATTCGGAATTCGGAACTAAAATCGTCCGCATTATTGAAAAAAAAAAGTAGTCTTATATTTATGTAATACCGTGATTCCAAAAATTCATTTGATGTGAAAAAAAATATTCGTATCAAAGTTCAAAGTTCGTTTATCAAAGCTAAATGAACTATGCATTTCTATTCGTTTTATACACCTTCTATAAAATTTGCATTAATGTAGCCTTTGTTGAAAAAGGGTGAAGTAGCTTTCTTCTCCATCGGCACATCCACGCCAGCATTTTCCTCATGCGCTGAACGTACCCCAAAAGGCGTCGACAGGGATCTCCTTCAAGCACCTCGTTGTCGCTTCTTTGACGGCTTCCAGAGTTCCGAAATGGTGGCTCTTGAGTTCCGTCTTGATTCTCAGGAACAAGAAGCAGTCAGCTGGTGTCAAGTTGTGACTGGGGTAGTATTGCCAGATTGCGTTTTGCTCCGAGACAAAGAAGGCGGTGTGCGACGGCGCATTATCATCAAGAAGATGCCAAGTATTGGCGATCTCCTTCCTGGCACGTTTCACTCTATTTCGGAGCCTTTTCAGGACTTCCAAGTGAAAATGACTGTTTACTATTTTCCTCGTGGCAAAAACTCTGAGTGGATGATGCATTTTTGTCACAAAAAAAAAAAAAAAAAAAAAAAACGATGAGCTCAACATAGGACTTACTCATTCTCGCCTTTTTTTTTGGTGCGGTCGAGCAGGCGTGCGCCATTCAGCCCTTTGTCTTTTTGTCTCCGGGTCGTACATGAAAACTCATGTTTTGTCACCGTAATTACATTTCTAAGAAATACTAATCACTTTACCATTGCTCCAAGAGGTCACACGAGATTGTTGCACGAGCAGCCATCTGTTCATTGGAAAGCACCTTGGGGTTCAACTTCGCGCAGACCTTCCGCATGCCCAAATCTTCGGTAACAATGCGATGAACAGTACTTTTAGGCACGTTACACTCATCTGCTAGGATTCTTATTCTCAAGCGTCGATCATAGTTCAGCATGTCCGTCAATTTCTCCACATTTTGATAGGAATGGGCGGTTGACGGGCGTCCAGAGCAGTCTTCGTTCTCGGTGTCCTCTCTGCCCTCTCGGAACACCTTGTGTCAGCGGTAAGCCAAATTTTGGGACATGGTATTATCGTCATAAGCTTCCCTCATTATGGCAACGCTTTCGGTGCCCCTTTTCTTGAGCTCATAACAAGATTTTATCGCTTAACGCTGGTCTTTGAAACGCAGCATCTTGAAATTCCGATGAGAGTCAGAAGGGTTTGAACTAACAGCGACGCGCATTGTAGAACAGCCTGCAAGCAACTAACGCGGGTATCATTGGCTTCCGAAATCTCTCACCATCTTTCCTGTCACTGCGCTCATATTGCTAGAGGCTTGCTTCGGCACCACGAGCTCATTCAACTTATTTTTGGGACACACCCTGTTTATATCTGTATGTGTGTACAAGGTATGGCTATTAAATAACAAGACTGAGACTATAAAACATTTTATTTTTATTTCATATATGTTTACTTATTATCACCCTCCTCTATCCCTACTACGCTCCATACAAATCTACCATTGTTCGAAACAGTACTGGAAGTCTTCTGTAAACTCCTACAGGATGCGTGCCGCTCTCTCTTTCACAGCATCAACGGACTCAAATCTTATTCCCTTAATACAGATTTTACCTTAAGAAACAGATAGAAGTCGCATGGCGTAAGATCCGGTGAAAAATGGCGGATGGAATGCTGTAATTCGTTATAACCCTCTTGACAAACAATATGAAATGACCTGTCTTTCCACAATTCGTGTCATTTCCCCCCTCCCCCCTTATTCTTTCACGGAGTTCAGCAAGAACGTTAAGGTTGTAATGTTGAAAAATAGTTTGACCTTCAGGAAACCGCGCGAAAAAAATTCGTGTAAAAAATACATGCAATATAGGGTAAATTTGTAGATATGTTCCAGAACTTTAAAAAATCGTGCAAGATGGAAAAAACTCTAATTATTTTCCCAGAAAACCGAGAAAAAATATTAATAATGAAATCCGTATCACAGATTTGTAAAACAAAAATAATTCATTTTTATTACAAAAGAAAAAAAAAAGAAAGAAAAAGAAAAAAATAGAAATAGTGTACAGTGAAAATTCAATCTATAGCTACACATTCAGCATGTAAAAATTCAAAAAGAAATTAGGAATAAAACTACTAACAACAATTCATCGCTACTTGATAACAAGCGTGCACGTTTATTACGAACTGGATCAAAAATGCTATCATCAGATGATGAGTAGATATGTCTGGCATAACTGTCGTTTTCGATTCAAATGAAGAATTTCGTTCTTTATTAACGGCCTCTGTTGGTATTTTTGTTGTTACAAGTCTGTAATTATTTTTGTTTATTTGTTTGCTCCTCATGCTGCTTATATAATTCTTGATATTCTGCCACACGAAACTTAAGTATACGTTAAAATTTTAATACACGCTTTATATCAGAATCATAAGAATATATTACATACTTGCAGCAAATTTCAAGTCCTCGCGAATTAAATTAGTCGTCATTAGCTGAACTTCACCTTCATCATTATCGATTAGAATTATAGAAATGATAAAATGCATAGAAATTTGTAAAAAAAATAATATCATACATGACAGAAATTGTGATTTTAAGTTAATAACAAGTTAAAACAATTAATTTTTTAACCAAGTGAATTAATATAGTCAAAACAGTGACGTGATGGATATTCAGTTTAGCTGTAAACCGAAATGCTGTGTTCAAGTTGAAGTACAACAAAAAAAAGAGATTTTAAAATTCGAGTATTTCCCGTAATTTCGGAACACAAAGTAAACAAGCCATGGAATAGAGCAAGTCACTCACACATGTGTAGGAATAAGCTGACCTTCTTCTGATTACAATGTTAAAACTAGAAGAATTTTTTTTTTTTTTAGGATTCGTGCTAGAACAAAAAATTTGTGTAAAAAAGTATATTAATGAACCGTGTTAATATTTCAAAATCGTGTAGAAAAAGGCCATGTAAAAATGAGTTTGGTATATATATATATACAAAAAAAGGAATTCCTTTCGAATTAAGATGGTGTAATCGTCTTGTTATTGTCCTTAAAGTAGACTTTCAAGTTTGGGAAAATTGACATGTTTAAGTTGATCGAATCTTATACAAGTACGCAGATTACCTGACAGAGAACACAAGCAGGAAATAAAGCCGACGTCACAAGCAAAGCGTAGAGCTGCATGCCTTGCCGGAAAGTATTGTTTGACGAAAAAAAGAGACATTTGGACGATAGTCGAAAGCTTTCATACTCTTTTTGTAAAGGAGATTTTTACCATTTTTGCTTTTAATTCAGCCTGTGGAAGTCATCAAGTAATCAAAGATTCTCATAAGTCACGAGTGAAATATGCTTGAAAGGAGTGGCTCTAAAAATAATTAATTTAAAAAAAGGATAAACTGAATTCATCAGAATTTTCACTGTGAGAAAATACAACCCTTTCAGGTATGCATTTCCACCGAAGATATTTAAACATTTTAGAACTCAAACTTAATTAAGCACTTAAAATTTAATATCAATTTTGATGCACGAAATAAAAGTTCTAGGATCAGTATTATGTATGTAAACCTAAATTATGAATTGATTCGCATAGATGCGTCCTCATGCATTATGTTCTATAGATGCATCCTGGACACCCTTGGGGCAAGATAAATAATATTCACTTGACAAACAATACAAAAAACAATAGGAGTTGTAGATTTTAATTTACTTAATATATGCTTTTTTAGTATTCATGTATATATTTTTGTACCGAAATACTGTCTAATACTTGTCTAACATCTCATTCGCATACCCTGGAAAATCACTAGAGTCTATCTTTTTAGTTTCTGTTTGGATCGTTATGCAATCCATTTTTTTTATAACAGAATATATCAGATGAATTCAAGTTTTTGATACTAATATGCGTTTATTATTCTAACATTTTTAAGTTTCTACTCCGCATTTGTAACTTTTTTTTATGAAAGAAACCGAAATAAATATAAGTTATAATGATTTTTGGGATGAAAACGTAAAATATTGCTTATTTTGGTTTTCTATGACTTAAAGCTCTATGTTTCAGCTTAGGAATTCATTTATGAAATGCAGGTAACTGAATTTTTAAACAACATAAAAGTATTAAAAACATAGAAAGCATTGAAATAAAATAAAAAGCTTTATTATTTACCCTTGTCCTCCAATATCAGAAAATTCTTGAAAAAAATAAGATCAAAATGTACTTAGAGGCTACCGTTGTTGAAACTTATCTTCAGATGCTTAATTATTTGTATAGAATACAGACAATATTTGTGAAAAAGATTTTCACATATGTGTAATTATTTATGTAAGATATAGACAATACTTGTTGAAAATGTATACTATGTATTACATTGCTTTTAAATTTATTTTTTGTTGTATGGCAACAAAAAGTTACTTTTTTTGAATATTTTAGTTTGTTCTCTTACTGAATAAAGTAGTGAGGCAAATCTGAGCTGGACTTCATATTTATTTTTCTTAGAATTATAATATATATATATATATATATATATATATATATATATATATATAAATATCAAAGAATTAATTTTATTTCCTAATGTACTGTAAAACCAGTTCCTCAGATACTCGATAGATGGCACCACAAATAAGCGTCATGTGATAGCTCATGCAGCGTCACCTATTCCAAAACAAGACTTAGTGACCTTTCGTTCTCGCTCTCTTTTCCTACATTTTCCGCTTCTCTTCTCCTTCGCATTGCCCGCGTCGGAAATAAACTCCGAATGCCAGAGCAAGTTCCAGCGCCCTTCGCCGATATGGGGTAAATGAGGCAGCATCTATTTTGCTGCGATGAACTGGTGAATTCCGCATCTCCTATTGTAAATACTTTCACTCTTCATCATCTCTTCTAATAAACGAAGTAAAATAAGTTGAGCCTCACCATTGAATTTCTACGAGAACACCATGAAATCCGGTAATGGAATTACTCCCCTAGACAACCAGCCCTTTGCGTAAGAGCATATATATATATATATATATATATATATATATATATATATTGTAGTATTTAGAATCAGTGAAATGTAAATCCGTGATTTCGTTTCGACACCTCTCAGGAGCTTACCTTTTTAAGAATGAGCATCCAGACCCAGCTACCCTAGTGATCATTTTCTTCTCCATGAGGCCCACTGTCTTTGGTAAACATCGGCAACGTATCCCAGGGATACTCTAGAGATCATTCTCCCTTTCTGTATATATTTTCAATCTTTCTTCTTGTCAACAAATATCTTTACTTTTTTCCTATTTTTTCAAACATCCAGATCATAGTTTCATATTGTTTTACGCAGTATAGCTATACTGGCTCCTGAGCCATTAAATTTCAATGTCATTTCCCTCACTCGCTATAACTATATTAACATAGTTAAAAGATTTTTTTTTCTTTGATATACATTGAAGAGTTTATTTGCAATTTTATGGCTCCTTTTGCTTCTCTGTATTTCTACTTCAGTAAATATTTGTGGCCGCAGTATCCTAGAGGTCATGGTCATGATTTTACAGCCAGCGTTGTTTTCGTCGAGTTGGGGCTCATATCCTGATGCTACTAAAGACCCATCCTGAGGCGGTGCTGATGAACGTTAAATCTGGTCGAGATCCCAAGTCCTCCCATTAGTGTGGTGTGGAATTGGGGAGAGGGAAGTGTCAGCTCAAGTGTCGTCCTCGTCACTTGATAGATGTTCAAAATTCCGAGGTCCGTGGCCAACAGCCCTCGCGTTGTTTTTCAGCGTCGACGTTAATAAACTATAACAATCTCTTGTACAGAAAATAAGCATTAACTGCACAAAAGGACATTTGGCGACGGTTTGCAATAATTAATGAATGGCATTATATCGCGGAGGCTGTAAAATTGCGCATGTTTCTGTGTTTTAGATTATGAAAAGGAATCATTGATCCCTCTATATAAGAGATATCAGACATGTCTCTGCAGGAGAGCTTTCCAATTTCTAGTATTAATACATATTTTCGCAGCGGAGCTTTTCTAATGTTTTGTCAAGAGTTAATATAAACTTTATTTGACTGTTACGTTAAGAAATGGAAAATAAACAAGTAATAGATGGATGCGGACAACGAAATCGACATCCACTTTGGATGTGTTATTTATGTTGCGTTTGAAGATTTGAGATTCAATATAAATATTCAGTCAAGACGCATATCTATTTAATAGTTTTATCGTTTTTAATACTTGTGAAAAGTTAATCGAATTTGAAAAATGTTCGTACATTTAATCAATTTACCCAATTATACGATATTCATTTTCAGAGAAATGATTCTATGTTCCTTTTACTGATATGCAGATTTATTACCGCTGATTGAGCTCGGCTCTATTACAGTTAGTGCTTTTGTAAGTTCAATGCCTAAAATCAATTTTTTTTGTGTGTGAAATTTATTGTGATTGTTGTGGCCGCGGTAGCCTAGTGGTCAGGGTTTCGGATTTGTGGCCGGTGGTTTTCTTTCAGTCGCGGGTTCGATCCTCACCATCAAAGACCCGTTGTACAGCCGGGGCTTATGCATGTTAAATCTGTCGGGGCCCAAAGTCCTCCCGTTGGTGTTGTGTGGAAGTTAGGAGGGGGTGCCAGCCCAGGTGTCGTCCTCGTCACTTGATCGTGGTTCAGAATTACGAGGTCCGTTGCCAATAGCTCTCGCGTTGCTTCTAGTGCGACGATAATAAAAACTAAACTAAAAGTGTGATTGTTTGTTAGCGTCGTACTAAGAAGCAACATGAGGGTTATTGGAGACAGACCTCATAATTCATATGTAGACGACACTACAGCTGGCACTTCCCTCTCCTAACTTCTATGCCACGCCAATGGGAGGACTTGGAACCTCGATGGATTTTACGTACATCAGTCCCACTACACTGTGGGTCTTCAGTGGCAACAGGGTTCGGACCCACAAGTCAACGACAACCGCTGGCTGTGAGTCCGTGACTATGATCACTATACTATCGCGGTGACTTATAGAATTCAAGTTTCAACCTAAATTGAGTCATAAATCGAAGAAGATGTTAATCCTTCTAAATAATGTAGCTTTATATCTAAAAGTATAGATGTTCGTTATTTTTATCTAACTTAGGAAGAAATACTCATGTTACCAAATGCATAAAATCATGAAAAGAAAAGTCTTAGCAGAATCCATTATTTAAATCAAAAATAATCTTCAACTTTATGAATGTATAATGGTAATCAGCTTGAATTTCTAATACACACGTCAAAGCGGAGAATTTTAAATTATGTCAGAAACAGGTACTAAGCCAAAATTCTGAAATGTTGCTCAAAGGGAATTTTTAGAAGTGTCAATACATGTTACTGGGTAACCTTCTGGTTATTTGAATATCCGTGTGGTTGGTAATATTCCCAAAAACTTCTTGCGAAGGAAGGAAAATTTTAAAGCTCTGGCAACGATACTAATGGATTTCTCGCCTTAAAAGCAGAAAAGAATTTTTATTTTTTCTAATCCCTTCATTCGACTTGAAACAAACCGCTGAAAATGGGGGTGAGATCGAATTTGCGATTCAGTCGTTCCTAATTTAGATTTCGGGTTGGTTTTATTTCTTCTGATTTAAGTTAACTCTTGCGAAAATATTTTCTCTTGCCTCTGAAGAGACTTTCTTCTTGTTTATTTGTTTACTCTCTTGTTAATGTGATAAAATATTGGTGAGAAGCATGAATGAAGAAAGATCAGAACCACTCAACTTAATTTGGTTCTTTTTGAAATCCAAAGTCTTATGATCTTTCTCGTGATAATGTTGCTGCGATATTATTCTTTGTATGGACAGTGTATAATAATCTGTAAGATTTTTCACTTCTAATAGAATACTAGATTAGTGAGTTTCAAAGTTAAAATATTGATGAGCTTTTTCTTTTCATCAAGAAAGAATAGTCGCACCAAACAATGCCAATCAATCACAGATTATATGATGAATTCTTCAATTATTTTACAATTACTTGATGATAAACTATCTATGATAATTTGTAACAATATTCTATGAGGAATGCATCATCGCGTACTTACGACAAATGAAATTAATAATGTCCTAAAATTTCCCGTCCTGTCGATTCGTGGATTTATCATACAAAAACAAAGTACTTAAAACAATTAATTTAATGCTAATTATGAAAAGCACACACACCTCTAACATAACATAGGGAAAAAATTGAGCTTACATTTATAACAAGTGTATAAAATGTCTTCCTCTTTTTAGGAGGCAAAGTTGAACTCGTTTGCTCATATTTTGAGATACAAGTTTCAATATGCTGGGAGTGATTTTTTATATCCTGTGAGCAATGTGGCAATTTTTTATGCACTAATATCATAAACTTTGTTCAAATATATCTCCACAGATATAAGTCAACAAATGCTTAGAATTAAAAAAAAAAGAAAGAGACTCTTGGTTCAAATAAGGTGGTGCAATAAGCTATACGAGTGGTGGAACCATGTGTTGGGGCAAAACTTTCCGAGAATAGGTTGACCAAAAACAAAAGTATTATTGGATTGTCATTTATTTATCAGAAGCCAAAATGTACTTCAACACTTAGAACTATAAAAATGTCTTCCGGCGTGAGAGCAGGTTCCAAACATAAGTACACATTTTACATATGCTTTCTCATTAAAAACGAAGAATAACTCCAGAAATATAAGACAAAACTAAGTCTACCTGGGCCACTTTACCTCAAATATCTGTCCTATCTAGCTCAGTGTTCAGCTCCAATCAGTGTTCTTCACTCAACATTCACTAAAAATGTCATGCTAAAGTTTCTTTGGTCACGACACTAAATCTCAAAGTGGACATAATTCTTTGAATACAACTCCGTGGCTCCAACGGATATTTAAATGTCAAGGCTGGTCATAAAAATTACTCTAAAAAATTCGTAAGAGCTTCTATACAGCATCATTTTGTTATTTTATTTTACTGTTTAATACAACTACATATATATATATGTGTGTGTGTGTGTGTGACGAAAATTTAATGGAATATTAAAGTTTTAGGGGATTTGTATTAGATTTCTTTAATACCGGAATTGGTTTTCAATCATGGCCGGGAGTTTTTGTTTCGATTTTAGTGTTCGGTTAAAGAGGGGATTTTCCTTTTTCTTTGGTATGCCAAGTTTTAATTAGGTGTGGGAATCTAAGAAGTTTACTCTCTAAAAGTTAGTCCACCCGGCCTTTGAAAAAAAAAAATAATAAATAAATAACCACCATATTCTAGTGCATCAGCACACTCCTTCTATTTTTTGAGTTGAGAGGTGAAGCATTATTGGATACATGTTGATCTCGATAACCTGTAGCTCGATGTCTTTCCCTCCTTGAGATCCATCGTATTGTCAATAAAGGATAAATTTTTGTGTTTAATGCCTGCTGTGTCTATGCCATGACTGACTACATGATTTAATCACATTTGATATATCTCAGAGAAAACTATGCTTAACACATCACACGCGCGCACACGCACACACATATACCAATAACACATGGATCAATAAGTCCCGAGACTAACATTGAAAACAACATTTTTTTTGCAAAATTTTTTTTTATTCATCAACATAATCACCTTTTAGGGAGATACAATCGTTCCAACGCTTTTCCAATTTTTCAATACCATGTTTATAAAAAAAATTATCTTTCGCTTCAAAATAAGCTTCAGTTTCAGCGATGACCTCCTCATTTGAGCCAAATCTTTTTCCCTGGAGCATTTTTTTTAAGATCAGCAAAGAGCCAGTAGTCACTGGGGGCTAAATCTGGCGAGTATGGGGGGTGGGGAAGCAGATCAAAGCCCAATTCGTTCAATTTTGTCATTGTTTTCATCGACTTGTGGCAGGGTGCATTGTCTTGGTGAAAAAGGATTTTTTTTCTCTGCATGTGCGGTCGTTTGTTTGCGATTTCCTCCTTCAAACGCACCAGCAAGTCAATATAATAATCACTGTTGATCGATTTACCTTTTTCGAGGTAATCAATGAAAATCACGCCATGCGTATCCCAAAAAACTGACGCCATGACTTTGCCAGCTGACTGCTGCGTTTTCGGACGGCTTTCGCCAGCTGTGCGCCACTCAGATGACTGCCGCTTCGACTCTGGAGTGTAGTGATGTATCCATGTTTCGTCCATGGTCACGTAACGACGCAAGAAATCTTTTTTGTTGCGAGTAAATAGCGATAAACAGCTTTCTGAATCATCGACTCGTTGCTGTTTTTGTTCCATCGAAAGCAATCGCGGCACCCACTTGGAAAAAACCTTTTTCATGCTCAATTTTTCATGAAGGATAGTAAATACACTTCCATATGATATCTGTGTCATCTCAGCAATCTCACGGAGCTTCACTTTATGATCTTTCATTATAATTTTTGTCACTTCACTCACATTTTCCGGTGTAACGGCTTCCACAGGTCTACCCGAGCGTTCCGCGTCATTTGTGTCGGTACGACCACGTTTAAACTCGGAAAACCACCGACAAATCGTTGCTTTTGATGGACAAGAGTCCGGGTAACATTTTTCAATCCATTGTTTCGCTTGCATGGTGTTTTTACCCATTAAAAACCAATGTTTTATCAGAACACGAAACTCGGTTTTTTCCATTTTTTAAACAAACTACAAAACGACTTTACTCCAACCTCGATAACTCAGCTGTTTCTGGTCCGATCGACTTAAAATTTTGACACATTTCAAGCAAAGGTTAGTACTCTAGAAAGACTTGGTTACTGGTTTACTACGAGCGCCATCTCTGGGTTAGTCTTGGGAGTTATTGATTGATGTGTTATATATATATATATTGGAGAGTGTCTTATCCACCAAACCAAAAAATATAGGGAGAGCAGTTATTTCAATTACACATTTATTTAAGGTCTCTACATGCCAATCACACATAAACAATTATTTATATTATTTACAACTACACAAGGCTTCCACATAGCCCATATTACAATTTAACCCGCTTTAGCGGTCAAGAGAAATAACCCGCCTTACGCGGTCAAGATCCGAGAGCATTCTCTAAAAATATTATCCATGAACCCGTGCGCTCTCACCCACACGAGACAAGGCGCCTCCTGGCGGGATCCGAGTAATTTATTTCCAACATATTACCCCCGGATGAACGGAGGTTTATCATCTAGAGAGCACACGGTTTCATGAACAAGAACATATGTATAAACAATTATTGAAAAACATCAAAATAAAATTCATCATAAGTACACAATAATAAAATAATAATCATATTCAAAACTGATTAAAGTTTTTCACACAATAAAGTTCAAATCAAAAGGTTCAAAGCTTAACACTACTCATGTACTACATTTCAAAAAATAAATCAAATGTCAATTTATGATTGAACAAATGTTCTAGTTAAATAATTCAATAGCTCAAATATATTTCATACCCATGTAACATAAATCACCTTGAAGGAAGATTTACCAGAGAGCCAAGCAATTTTATAATTTCAAGATTCTTCTATATCTCTGAATTTAATTCAGCCAGGATACCACATTAACCAAATTGTTAAATAACCAAAATACTTACCACGTTCAGATTCATAAACTAAACAAAATCAAGAAATTTTAAACTCATTCAATGCACTTCAAGAAAAAATCTAATACATGAATCACAAATATTTTAAATCTAAAAAATGTATGCAATACAAAATGTTAATTTTGTACTAAGCAAGACAACATTCAAATATGACATAAAAATTTATGAAATAATAATCAATGAAATATATCAAATACATACATAAAAACAATACATGAAAACCATAGACTGAAATGTAGCTACTAAAAGAAAAATAAAATAAGAATCAACATTTAAAATTTATCATCGTTCAGTTCCAAGTTATATAGTAATTGTATTGGTCTTTTGAGCACTGTAGAACCTGTCTTCGCCTCACATGACCTAACTTTCCAATCTCTACCAGGAAAGGTTGCAATAATTTTCTCTAATTTCCAAATACTTCTCGGCAAATATTCATCATTAATTAAAACTATGTCATCCACTTCAAAATCTTTAATTTTCCCGTTATTTTTAAGAGTATGAAAATAATTCAACTCCAACAAATATTCCTTTTGCCATCTTTTCCAAAAAACACTTTACACAATTCATTACAGTAAGCAAAATATTTCATGCATTATAAGACTAAATATTAACTTGATCGTTTACAATATAAATGACATTCCTAGATTCCTCATAACAAAATCTTACTCAAAAACACTTCATAACATCAAAATAGTAACACTTTAAACACTAATATTTCATAAACAGAAACTATTAATCATCATACACATAGAAATCAACATTCCATTCCTCCAATGCTTAAAATATCAAACATCAAAACTCATGTCATCTTGCTCATTAGTTATCATATAACAATAAAATATCAAAATTCATTAACCACACACAAATTATTTTAAATATTAATTATCATGCGCATAGAAAATACTTAACTCTTATTGACCTCAAAGTCAGAAATAGTTTACACATAAAATCACAAGAAATTCCTTATCATAACACAATAATTAATCAGTTATAAGATGCTGACCGATAACACTTCACATGTTTACGCAAAACTTATTTCTAAATAAAGTTTCATAACAATAACCAATCCAAAGTTCCATAATCAATCCTTACTTAACTCTAATTTTATATTCCTTATAATTCTCTGAATATTCATTTAATATTTATTCTACTAATTATTCAATAATTTTTCACAGATACTTTAAATTGAACATTCTCTAAATACTTAGTTTCATAAATATTCAAAATTAAATCAAATAATTCAATTCCTAGTAAAATTGCTACAAAGATACAAAACTTATAAAAAAAAAGGAGCTATCACAAATCACGTACAAAAGATTGTTTTAGAGTTTCTCTTTTCAGTCCTATTCAAATAACAAAGCAATAAAATAAAAGGCTTTATCTCACCCATTTTCAGTTAGTGGTACGGGAACAGGGGGTGGGTCTTCAGGTTCCCTCTTTCCTTATCTTTGCCGATTAGAACTAACAATCCTTCAATAAACACTCATACTGTCCGAGTCACCCTTTTTTCTCGCTGCACTCCTTCCGCAGCTGGGGGTCATAAACTATAATTTCTTTTTCTTTGTCGGGGGGGCGACTGCGCTCCAGAACATCTTTCCTCTTCATTGTAGGAGAAGGCACTTTAACTTGAGCTGTGAAAATTCACACCCGCCGGGGTCAAATGGGGTTTGGGGGTAAGCCATTCCTGTGGCGGAGATTTCATTCGTGAATTGTATCGTATTTCCTTGGTCTCTGTGGACATCTCTCCTCAGGAGTTCAATGACTCTTGCCCTTCTATTTCCCTTTTGTTGTAGAATTTTGAGTCCTTTTTTGAGAAAGGAAGCGTCTGTTTCTGTCAGAAGGGGGTCTATTTTCAACAGTTTCTTGAAGTAATACTTCTTCTAATTTTCTCCGTCCTGTTTGGTCTGCTTCTTCTTTTTCATCATTAAAAATATCTTTTTCATCTCCTAGTTTCCTCAGATGATTAGGTAGATTTAAACTATCGTCTTCACTCAACTCTTCTAATTCTGCGTCTCTTTTTTCTCCAATAAAAATATCTCTTCCTGCAGATGAGATCCTTTGAACGCATCTCATCTGCCTTTTGCAGTTCAGTTAATTTCTGTCCTAAATATTCCAAATCTTCTTGCGGTCCTTGTTTTACACTCTTTTCCTTTTCTACCATTGATTCCGTTCCATTCCCATTTTGAAGTAATGCTTTTGCTCGTTGATTCTCCAATTCCTTGCTTGCATTTCTTCCTTTTTCTTTTCAAATTCAGCTAATTGCTTTAAATGTGTCTTGGGTAATTTTAAACATGCAGACTGAGCAGATCTGTTGTATCTCTTTTCCACAACGCTATTATCAAGAGCATTTATCTTTTGAATTCGATTTTTTATTCGAAATTTTATAATTGTTATTTTATCAGAATATTCTTCGCTTGTTTTAAATTCATTATCAAATACAGTAGGATCGGTTATAGCAATTTCGATTTCGGAATTCACAATGTTCAAATCATTTTCCTTTTTATGTTCCAAGAGTTCCAGTATTTCATCCGAATCAGTATCTTCCACTGAAGAATCCAAGATTGATTCAGTTTTTGCCATAAATTTAGTCAATCTTCCGCGCAAAAAGGATCTTTTGGCTTTCAATTTTTCAAAAGTATTTATTGTGTTTCGAAATCGATTTTAAAAAGACATGCAAAATATATTCAAAGATTTACCTTTAATTGGCTACGTAGATTCCTCCCGGGTTTCGGCACCAAATGTTGGAGAGTGTCTTATCCACCAAACCAAAAAATATAGGGAGAGCAGTTATTTCAATTACACATTTATTTAAGGTCTCTACGTGCCAATCACACATAAACAATTATTTATATTATTTACAACTACACAAGGCTTCCACATAGCCCATATTACAATTTAACCCGCTTTTGCGGTCAAAAGAAATAACCCGCCTTACGCGGTCAAGATCCAAGAGCATTCTCTAAAAATATTATCCATGAACCCGTGCGCTCTCACCCACACGAGACAAGGCGCCTCCTGGCGGGATCCGAGTAATTTATTTCCAACAATATACATACATACATACATGTGTGTGTGTGTGTGTGTGTGAGTGAGTGTGCGTGCGTGCGTGCGTGCGAATAATATACTTTTAAATGTTATCCATTTTTTAGTTTTGTTCTTACAGTATGTTTATTTTAATTTTGCAATAATTGCAATTTTTACTAGTTTTAAATATTAATTTTAGCTTTTTATTTTAGCTATAGTTTGTAATTTATTAAGAATTTATATATAGACATGTTAATTTAAGTATCTAATTAAACATGAACAATTATAGAGTTACTCATGTATATATATACATATATAAACATATATATATATATAACCATTAATGCTAATGTAATTATTGAAGTTGCGATGGTTGGAACCGTGGAACTAGTTTAAACATACTATTATCTGTCCAAAGTCTGAGATAATATTTAATGAATAATGAAGGAAATCTGAATCTAAATTTTGGGAAACA
>BMAW01001101.1:741145-771001 GCA_019974015.1 Nephila pilipes | reverse complement strand
TATATATATATATATATATTTCCTTTTGAATTTACATCATAACAAATCTAATACCTAAAATTAATGATTCGCTGTGCACAGAAAAAATAAAACTGTATCATATTTTTGAAAAATTTATTCTGAATATTATACACATAGATATCAGGCATTTAAAAACAAAACATTCAAAATTTTCAAACAAGAATATTGAAAAAAAATAGTAAAATGTTTTAACTTCTAAAGATGAAGGCATGTCATTTCAAAAACCACTTATAAACACTGCTATCTAATTTATACTATAGTCCAACTCCATTTGAAAAAATAAGTTACGTTTTAATATAGCGTACAATGAGGTATTTAAAATTATTAGGAAGTTCTAATATGTAAAGGTAAAAAGATTTTTTCTTTCTTTCTACTAACTACGAGTGAAAATGCTTTTCAAACAACACTGTTTCAAATAAATATACTATTTTTGCATTGTTATTATGTAGACAGTTCTTTAATTTTTCGAAAGAGAAGCAAGTCATCTACACAACCATATATACAGCTATATTTTTGGAATATACTTAACCATTATAGTATAAACTATTACACGTAAGAATTTCTGCTTGGTCTGTGAAACCATCCATTCTATAAAGCAGTTCTTGCTGCTTTGAATTATGAACTTTGACACACTTAGATCCCAAAACATTTGTTATACAAGGAATATATGTTATACAAGTTTTTTTTTTTTTTCTAAACACATGTTATTTTTAATTGGTGTTAATGGATTAAAATTTACTCGGACAGAGCTTGTCTCCTTATGATTATAAAAAAATGTCAATATAATAAGATTTTTTTTAGTATAATAAGACCAACACCAGAACCCAGATGAACTACAAAGTAATTCATTTCGGCACAAGCATATTAACTTAAAGAAATGCATGAATAAAGTGGTTAAATTGTGTAAATAAAAATACAAGTATCAACATATAAAAGGGCTAGATAAAATGATTGGCCCTGTACTATGGTGAACATTTGTAAGTGTTTTTACAATTTATAATGAATCATACATATCTATAGTATTTGTGTCATGTATCGAATGCAAAAGAAATTGTTTTATTTATTCAGTGTGCATAAAGGTTGGAGTTCATGAATAGAATAAAATCTGAATATACTGCACCAAATATTTATTCAAAATTTTGCAATAATTTTGGACCACGTTATAAAAAGAAACCAAGATATGAAATGTCTGTGTATAAACCTTAATTATATAAAAATCAAATTTTGAATTAGAACACAAACAAGTAGTAGTTTCTAACCCAAGTCATAGGAGTTTAAATTGGATTACTTAAAAAATGTGAGACAATAGTGATGAAACACAAGACAATCACTTATAATATGATGAACAGTGAGACATAACAGGAAGGATGCCTGATTAGATTGTGAAAATTTGATTCCAAAATATACATTAAATTTGAGTTTAAATTAAAACCATATTCTTTAAAAAATATATATTCTGAAATATCTTACTCCTGTCATAAAGCATCTGAAATTTACTTCAATTCATAATAAAATTAATCAGGAATAAAAACTATTTTTGTCAACATTTTATTCTGAATGTATCATTTCTAACTTTTTGATTACCACACAGTATTATTGGAACAAAATACAGATGTACAATTCTTCGAAAATAGTAAAACCTTAACACCTTAAATACAAATATATATCTTAAAACAAGATAAAAATGTATAATAATTTCTCTGTCAATTAAAAAAAGACAGTTTCCTTACACACTTATGAAGTGAAAAAAAATTGAATTCTTGTCGAGCATCATCGCTGCATAGTCATCGATAAAAAAAATGTAGCAAAATGGCTCAAAATTTTAACAACACTGCTTTTTGAATACTGTAATGTTATTCTATAAGATATAAGTTTCATACACAAATATTTACATGCATGAAAATAATTTTAATGCAAATTAAAGTAAGAAGTCACTAAGCTACGATTACGATGTAATATGAATACAAACAAAAAATTGTAAACAAACACAGATGCGAAAATGAGTATGCGTACATACTCATTTTAATATTCCTGTATTCTACCACGTGTAGCGTGGTAAATACGAAATATAGTTCGAAATATTAAAGCAAACCATATTTGTTTTTGAACCCCACTTTGTAAAATACGTTGTCAGTATATAAAAGGAACTTTTATAGTCCTTAAATTTTTTTTAATTTTTGGGATTCCATTTTTTTTTTTTTTTTTTTGGTTTTGAATACTTGTAATGTTCACATTCGATAAAGGTATACGCTGAAATCTGATACAAACATACTCATTTCAAAATGAGTACGTCTAGGTATTCATTTTTGAGTATTTCTTTTTTCTCCGTGTGGGCACGCTTCAAGGTATTTAAGGCGATCAACTCATCTCAAGGAATCATTGACCACTTGGTTCCCCTGATCTATAATTATTTCCTAACTTTTCCTGTGGGGATATTTAAAAAACAAAGTTTATGAAAAAATAACCAAACAATAGATTAAGGGGAAATTGCAATATCACTCACAGAATACAATTGTCATTCCCATTACCTTGAAACGCGTTTCTTCAAATATGAGCGATTGAGTTCGGTTTTGCCTCTTAGAAAGGTGCAGACATTTTAAATATTTGTCGCATAAGTTGAATTTCTCCCCCCACATTATATTAGAAGTGTTTTTCACCATTATCATAAAAATAATTGCTTTAAAATTGGCTCTTTTTGTATGATAATAAATTCATGAATGATTATCCTGGGACATTTTAAGACAACAGAAAGTTGGTAAAATAGACTTAAAATATATAGATAATTTAAAATTTTAGTGGACTGCCGTTTAAGCCTCTTGACTATTAACCATTTTGCTTTAGTTTTACAAAAATAATACTATTCCTACCAAAATTTGCTATTTTCTTTAAATAATTTCAGTTTACCGCTCAACGATCGTTCAATACCTTACAATTTTTGTTTCAATCTTTCCCTGATTACGAAAACATAACACCAGAGCTCTCTTCCTAAAGTTTCTCATTTCCTCCATCTAAGTATTTAAATTTAATTTAAATAACTCCCTCTGGGGATTTAATTTAGCCCTCATATAAAATATTGTCCATTTTGTAATATTTTACATGGAGGCCTTTGGTGGAATCGATACTGGAATTTATTTCCTGATTTATAAATCACAAATATGCAATAAAGATTTTGCTCTCTAATACATATTTGATTTTGTTCTTTAGATTCACTTTTTTTAAAAAACTAAATTCAATTTCTTTCAACTTTTCAATGTTATAACTAAGATTAAATTATCACAGCAAATGCAATCTTTTGGAAGGCAATTTCTATGAAAGTTAGATATTTGTAAATTAAGTGTGTGAAAAATATTACTTCGTGGTTATCTGAAAGTGTAAAAAATGTTGTTTCATGGATATAATCAATGAAATGTCAGCAACTTATTTCTGTCGGACTCAAAGTTCACTTAATACAGTCAAAATGACGAGGCACGGTATGATGACGAATCGATCGACAGACAGACAAATAGACAGACAGGACAGGATAGGACAGACAGATCCACCCTTATGTACATAATGTTCAAGCAGCGAGGCGACATTGAATTAGTCACAACTTAAGGTTGCGAGCCTATCCACGCTCGATCTTGTAACCTGCGATTTTAATCTCATCCCAAAGATAAAAAAAATAACATTTTATGGGGCATCGCTTTCGTTCTGAGGACGAGGAGAAAGTTATTAAGCCTGGTGCTTACAATTACCGGATTGGTTTGCCCGACTAGTCCTGTGTTGGCTCAAGTCCATTTAAAGGGTTGGAAACTATGAAGAAAAGTAAATAATATATTTCATAGAAGTTTCATGTAGTTTTTAATTACAACAAAAATTGAGAAATTCTGGTAACATATAAAATTTTTATGACCAAGGAGGCCTTACTTTCAATTAAATCTCATACTCTTAACATTTGGAGACTCTAGTGTCAATTTCAATTCTTTAATTATTTTTATTTGCTCATGTTTAGTAACTAGCCAACTTTATTTGATTTATCTTTTTTGTTTGTTTTGACATTCTTATGTAAATCCTATGTGGTATAAGAGGAATTTCACATTTAACTAGGACAAATACAACAGCTTTGTTCACGAGCTTCCTATTAAATTAAATTAATTTACTCTGTCATTAGAATAAAGGTAATACTTTTTCAATAATTCAAATGATTTTTTAATAATTTAAATAAAGTTTCAACAAAAATTATAAGGGTCCCAGTGACAAACTCTTGAGAACTGTTGTAAAAAGTAATAGGTGTATAATTTAAAAAATAATCATCTACTACACCTCATTATATTTGGTAAACGCCTCCAGAGTACGTAATTAAGGGGTGTTGTTATGTCCCGAGGGTATCAAACCAGGAGAGATATAACTCATAAAACAACACTTGAGAATAATACAACTTTCATAAAATATGTGAGTGGTATGAAAATCCATGGATGTATATTGTTACGAACGCGAGTTGATGCTTCTCTGCAACGCATCTTTTATAACGGAAAAGATTTACATAGATCTCACCAGTCAGCAAAAGAGTTTAAGCAATTGACCCCTTCTCATTGGCAACCATTTGGAGATTTGGCAATAAACTTGGCGACAAATGGAAAGATCTTGAAGGTGCAGGAAACTAGACGAAATATCGACAGGGAAGAAACTTGCGGACTTTTAGGGAATTTTCCTATGTGACGTCACGCCTGCCTGGAAATGTATAAATACGCTATGAGTCAATCTGAGAATGAATTGGTCTGTGTACATAATCAGTTTGTCTGTGGAGTCTGATTTGTAGACCGATCGGGGAATCGTGGCAGAGTGAATTTGCTGGAGATTCAGCTAAATTTAGCGGAACTGTTACGGAGAGTCTGTCTTTGGAGACTCTGTGGAGGTGATCGATCGAGGGAACGCTGTTGGAACTTGAAGTAAAGCATGCCGGGTGAATTTGTGAAGAAGCAACCTGTATCTGTTGGGAATTATCATAGCCTGCTCTGGAAGTGCATAATATTGTTCGGGTCTCAGGGAAGAGTAATAAGCTGATGAGCTGAGCGTTGCTATGCAATAACTGTGACTGTACTTAATGTGTGTTTTGTTCCTGTATCTGTGTCATTGGATTGTGCAAGTGCTGTGTCTAAGTTATTGTCCAAATTGTGCTACCTATCTGTTGTTCTGAAAATTTACGAAGAAATCGCCATTTTTCATTATCCTTTGAGTTGGTATTGAGTTTTACTTCCCCAAAAGAAATTTTTTCGTAACAATATATATAAAAGATATTTAAGTAAAAATGCTAAAGTAATCACTTCATGCTGCATTTTGGTAGCAGTAACTTAACGATCATGGTCGCGGACTACCGCCCGATATTGTTTCCGTCGAGTCGGGGGTTCGAATCCTGATGTCACAAAAGACCCACCGAGTAGCGGGACTGATGCATGTTCAATCTGTCGAGGTTTCGATTCCTATCATTGGCGTGGCATGGAAGTTTCGAGAATAGGAGAGCAGGTGTTTTTCGCGTCATTTGAGTGAGTCTGAAAATTAAAGAATCAGTCGCTAATAACATACGTTTGTTATTTAAATCGTTTTAATTTGAAAAATACGAATTTATGTTCCTGTGGCTTTGCTGTAGATGTTGACCTCTACGTTTTCTCTTTTCCTTTTACCAAACGTTTTCATTGAAACTGTCCTGTTGTTGAAGCGAAACCTATTTGGCTAAAGTCCGTGTGTGAAAATCCTACATAATTTGCATTTCAAGCTTAAATCCTGTATTTTTACGACTCATAAAATCACCCAACAAATTCCAGAATTGTTTCAATATTTGATTACATTTCTAAATTTTCTTTATTGTGTGTATTATTTGTATACTAAATCTGTCGCTGGCAAACTGACTGTGGGTGGGAGTCATAGTATCAGCATCCGTTATTAGCAGGAAATCGTGACAGCAATATGATACAGATTCATATGCATTCTAAAAAAGGAAGGAAAAAAAATGAAAAATTGGAAGTATTAGAACTGTGACGTCTCACTCTGTAAACACATTACTAGCTTTTATTTTCTTTAGAATTTTGAAACTTTTGTTCTTTACTCCAACATGTATTGCTATTTATTACCCTTTATTGATGTAAAAAATTGTACAAGAAATCCCTTCTGCCAATAAATGCTTAGAACGGGAGGATTATCTCCCGGGGGTAAGCTTGTAGCTGGACATTCTACCAATGGTCCTCGTGTTGCTTCTAAATGAGAAAAAAAATCAATCAACCACCTTGCATTTTCTTCATATCTGTAATATCAAGAAAGACAAAGTCTAAGGATCATATTTAAAAAACTTACTGGTCACACAGTTTCTAATTTTGTCATTAACAAATATGCATGGTTATTATTGTTTAATGAGAGTTTTCGCCTAAAAAGGTATTAAAATATACTTGTTAAAATGTACACTAATTTTCATCAATTTGAAATTTTCACATGTTACTTCCTATAAGAATTTCTCAATAAAAAACTAACCAAAATTTTTTAAAAAGCACTAGATAACAATAAATAAATACACATTAAAAATGATGACTATACGACCAGTCATTTTATAAATATATTTATTCCTTACGCTTTGTGTTCATCGCTTTGAAGAGACAAGTGAATACAAATAATTAGATTAATAAATTATAACAAAAAGTGACGTTACTCGTATAAAGTGAAAACTTATGCACACCCTGAATATATCAAATTAAATTGTTATATTCCTTATACTAAAGTTCTTTAATATCTTTTGTGTCTATATTTATTGACACAAAGCTTAACGCTAAACAATACTTTGCGTCAGTCTTAAGACTACACCAACAATCACCCTCTCCCCTCCCCACACAAAAAAAAATCATCTTATTCAGTCTATCGTCTTTCAAGAAAGCTACATTCTATCTATAACTTCTACGGCAAAGTTTAATCCTGACAGTACTTCACAATTGCGTCAGGTTTTGTCAAAAATCCACCAGAATGCTTTTATCTCTACGCTAGAAGCGATGTGCGCTGCCTTCTTCGAAAATCAATCCATCCATTCAACCAGGGCCTGTCAAAAGTATTGATGCCAGCGGGAATATTTATCGATTTCAAACTTTTGGTGCAAGTTTTCAGGGAAACCCTGTTCCACCGAGAAACAATGAGAAATCCACGCGGCAGCTCATGATAACTTTTATAATTAAGTTAAATTTTTAAGTGATTGATGGTGCCCAGGAGTGTTTTAAGAAGGTACCTCGGGCAGTATAAGCAATTAAACAGAAAACTCTGTTTTTAAGAAAAATTCGAAAAGTTATAAAATGCAGGTTCGAAACAGGTTGAAGAAGGTATTATGTCATTTTAAAATTTTCCTTGTATGTTTTCTTTACACCCGGATGTGATGTAAAATCTAACTGATATCCACCTATAACACATACACACACACACACACACATATATATATATATATATATTCATATATATATATACATATATTATATATATTTTCATATACATATATACATATATATATATATTCATATACATGAAACACTTCGTAATCGACTTATAAAATTGCATTAATGATTCCAGGTTGAAATGAACAGTCCTTTTTTCACTCAAGATTGTTAATTCCTTTTTGCAATGAGAGAGAAAGTCAATAAGTATCCATAACGTTAATGAAGATGGAAAGAGACGCAGCTCCTTCTCGTCATAATTACATCAGAATTTTTACCTGGCATATTTATTAGTAACAGGGATTTCTCTAGATCCCACACGCATGGTAACTCACGTGGTATAAGATGAAGGGATTATGAGGGATATCGATGACGTCTATCAATCGAGTAGAGATTATTTCCGACAGATTTATGATTATGTGAAAGTTGATACAACAGATTTTATGAGCGCATGATCACATAAGTTAAAAGATATTTTGGATTTGGATCAGAAAATAAGAATAAGCTCTTTAGTTTTTCGTTAGAGATTGGAAAATTAAAATACATGTATGCAAGTATACATATATTTAATTTTATATACAAACACATATACTGGTGTCTGAAAGCATCATTCCTAAAATGTGGAAAAAATGTAAATACTGGTTAATTTTTTTCGAAATAAGTTGAAGAGAATCATGCGTTGAAGGTGAAATTTTGATTGATGCAAAACATTTGAATCGAATAAACGGACTCGCTTGGCATAAACTGTTCAGACAATTTTCGTACTATTCATGACCAAAGTAACGTCGCTAACTATTAAACAGAACGAATTATGTCACAAAGATGGTAACTGATTATGTATGAGAAAGGAAGAATGGTCGGAATGCCAGAATCTGGACGATGACAAACCGAAATGTCTCGAATTCTGAACGTATGGTCTCAAGACTGTGGCAGAGATTTCAAAGTACGGGAAATGTTAACCGCTGTCTCGTACCAGGTCGGCAAGGAATCAAAACCTTTCGTAAAGACCAATATCTAGCAATAACTGAATGAAGTCAGTGAAACCGTTGTGCTAGAGAACTGGGTTCAGCACTCATAGCCGCAGCAGGAGTATGAAAATCCAGACAAACTATTTAAAGGACTCTCAATCATGTTGATCTCTACGTAAGATGATCAGCAGTTTTGCATTCACCTCTCATCTATATATAAATGCGCTCGTTTAAACTGAAGTTTAGAGCATCAGTACAACAGTTTGAGACAGTGGGACAATGTGATATTCAGTGACGAATCTCGCTTTCGTCTGATTACTGATTCTCATCTGCTAACGAAATTGGAACGATAAGGCAAGAAATAGGAACACATTTTCACCCGATAAACATCATGTTTCCCAAAATTTAGATTCAGATTTCCTTCATTATTCATTAAATAGTATCTCAGACTTTGGACAGATAATAGTATGTTTAAACTAGTTCCATGGTTCCAACCATCGCAACTTCAATAATTGCATTAGCATTAATGGTTATATATATATGTATATATATACACGAGTAACTCTATAATTGTTCATGTTTAATTAGATACTTAAGTTAACATGTGTGTATATATAAATTCTTAATAAATTACAAACTATAGCTAAAATAAAAAGCTAAAATTAATATTTAAAACTAGCAAAAATTGCAATTATTGCAAAATTAAAATAAACATACTGTAAGAACAAAACTAAAAAATGGATAAAATTTAAAAGTATATTATTCGCCCGCACGCGCGCGCGCACACACACACACACACACATATATATATATATATATATATATATATATATATATATGATGGATTCTACTCATCAGTTTTGGCTCTTTTAACACCAATTCACATGTTAACGTTAAAAATTATTACTACTTTCAGTTCTCGCGACGCGAGAAGTGGCTAATCCTGCCTAGCTCCATTAGAGATATCAAGAACATTCTTTACAATATATTAAGAGAAATTACATTTTATTGAATTAAATGTATTTGCTCCAAATATAATTTTAAAAACAGTCCTGCAATAATAACACAATGCTGGTGATAAAGTATTAGCGATCAAAGGACACTAAGCAGTCGGTCTGGAACCACACGCTTTTCGGCCAAATACACTTCGTAACAAAACAAAAAAAAAATGACGCATCAAGAAGGAAATGTGCGATAGGGAAAAAAAATTGGCAGATACGAAAATTATGTACAGAATAAAGAATGATTAAAATTTCAGAAAAATCTAATCATTTATTTCAGAGTTACATAGTTACAAAGTAACTATGTAACTCTGAAATAAGTAATAAGGCGTTGACCCACTTCTAACCTAGATGAAAGCTACCACACGACGTGGCATAGAGTGATAAAACTCCCTGATGGTCTCCTACGGTATTTCTTGCCAAGTTTGCTCTAATTGTCGGGCTGGGTCATCAACATTCCCTGGTAGATGCAGTCGCCTTCCTATCATATCCCAGACATGCTTGATTTGAGAGAGATCTGGCTGGCGGAGGAAGTGTTTGACAAGCTGTGCGAGAGCAACACGTGCCGTATGTCGTCTGGCATTCTCTTGCTGAAAAATAAGGCCAGGGTACTGCAAAAGGAATGGTAGCATAACAGATCTCAGAATGTTATCGACGTACTGTTGTGAAGAAAGTGGGCCTCTAATGACGACCAAAGGGGCCCAGATGTCTAGGGAAATGGAACCCTAGACCATAACTCCTGGTTAAGGGCCTGTGTGGTGTGCAATAGTAAAAACAGGATGGACACGCTATATTGGGCGTCCCCAGACACATCTTCGATGATCTCCAGGACACAGTTGGAAGCAAGATTCGTCGATAAACAGTCAACGTTAAACGATAAACGTTCCCAGTCAGTATCATTCCAACCTCATCGAGCCAAGCACCGCTGTAATCTGGCTCGACAGTGTGCAAGCGTGACTTGCAGGGGGCTTAGCGATCGGTACAAGCGTAGATTTCTCTCTGTCAGCCGTCTGTGAATGGTCATGGTGGACACTCGTGCGTGAGTCGCTCTCCTGATGGTTGATAACGATGAATCAGACGATGTGACTGGTGATCTAACAATCACTCTGTCCTCCCGATCTACTGTGGCCCTAAGTAGACCGCTACCACCATGACGATGAAATCTGCCGTTGTTGCACAATTCATACCATCATCTTCTAATCGCCACATCCCTTCCCCACATATGAAGAGCGATTCTCCGATTTGCCCAATCTGCCTCTTTCAATCCAATGATACGACATTTTTCAAACTTTGACAGTTACTCGTAATGATCTCGAAAACTGCTGCGAGGTATTTTTTCAATCGTTGAAAGGTATCCTAAATCGCAATGCAACAGAAAATGGACCATCAAATTGAGAATCGCTTCTTATAAATACCTGCTGGGTAAGCAGTCCTGATGCACTATAGCTCCCGCTATTCCTTCATTGGACACCAAATTTTAATCATTTGCATGTTCGGTACAAATGTTTTTGCATACGCAATTTCATTACAATCGGGCAACTTCTTCTTGGTGTGTCTTTTCTTTTTCTTATTGAGTGTATATTAGGCTAGTATTATTATATTTTTCATTATCGGCGTGTTGTATTCCCTCCTCGTACCTAGTAATGCACACCCGCACTCTTTAGTAGATTGCTGGTTAGGTATAGATTGTGTGTCTCCCATATACACTTGAGGGCTGGTGCGATTTTTAAAATGAGCTCAACTATGTAATTGTTTCTGAACAAAAATATTGAAGAAGAATTGTGATGGTAGTTGAGTCAATGTACAAAAGTATACCCATGATAATGTGGTATTATTGGATCGACCTATAGAGAAATGTTTTTGATACTTTATGTATAATAAAAGTTTCAATTTTTTTTTTCTATTCAGATTACTCAGCTCAAGCTAAATCTTTATAACTAAACTCACATCTAAAAACAGAAATTCATAAAATAAGAACTTCTGAGTCACCGTCTAACATCAAAGAATTAGATGAAAAACATTTTTTAAAAACTAAGAATTTTATTTTTAAATTAACAAAGCTATAAAAATAATATTAATTTTTACAAATTAATATTTTTATATGTATAGATATATGAACCAGCAGATACATACATGTATACATATACGAGTACATATAAATAATATTTCATTAAGAAAATAGTTGAAATATATTTTTAAAAAAATGAAAACTGAATAGAGCTCTCTAAAATTACCAACAATACCACTGTACAATTTTTTAGATTTCAGGAGAAAAATGAATGTATATATTTAATTGTGAGAAACAGACAAATAATAATTTATATCACAAAACAAATAAGAAATAGAAAATAATTGAAAGAAGAGAAAATGATAAACCACAAAAAATGTAAAAGTAAAAATCTGGGGGGGAAGGAATTCAAATGGAAGAAATAAGCCATAAAATAAAAAAAATGAACTACAACGTTTGTAAATTCTACATATGGCTTATGATGAATTAGCAGGTCATAGCTAGTTTTACAGGCCTATAATATACTCATGGACAAAAATGGTCATGGTACCACGGATCAATACTAGGGTTGACCGTGTATTGTGGGCAATGGCACCCCATACCTTCACACCAACTGTGGGAGTGGTGTGTCGCTGTAAAGCAAAGGCAGGATTGAGGCGTTCAACACAGGGTCTCCACACACGAACATGATTGTCATCACTGTTGAGATTGAATCTGGATTTGTCGCTAAAGATTTGGTTCCATTCCGCTGCAGTCCAGTTTCCTCGTGCGCGGCACCACTCCAAACGGAGACGTCGATGGATGGGCGCCAAGGGCAGCACACGTAATGGGCACCGCGATCCCAAACCTCCTTTCAGCCAGGCGCCTTCGTATGGTTCGAGAAGACACAGGGGCCCCTAGTGAAGGTGCTACCTGTGCCTGGATGGCGGCCGATGAAGTAGTTGGCTGTACGCGTGCATTTCTTACGATGTGGTGGTCTTCTCGACGATTGGTCTGTCGAGGGCGTCCTGAACCTTGTCTTCGTGTAAATGACATCTCACGGATCCACTGGTCCCAACACCTCCTCACAACACAATCAGAGAGGCCTAATTGACAAGCTACTCGCCTAGCTGACCACCCAGCTTCTATCATGCCGATGATTCTCCCCCTCTCAAACTAAGACATTTGCTCATATTGTCTTCGAAAACGATGCAATGGCATGTCTACCTCAGCTCTTCCTTTGTAAACGATTCGGCACGCTAAAACAAGCTTTGATTACCTGTTTTATATTCCATGGAGAACGATGTTAAACGTCCTCTACCGGCTATACATAAAGCGCAATCACGCTGCATTTCTAATCATTTGCATATCTCTATATACTTGTACGTTCATGCGAAGTTTCGTTACGATCCCGCAATTATTTCTTGGTGTGCTAATTTTTTTGTCCTTGAGTGGTCAATTGAAAAGTCCCGGGCCTGACACATAGATGGCGCTACTAGAATTAAATCCATATATTTTTTTAGTTAGCCCTAACCCTCAAAAGATGCGTGTATAAATTTGACAGCTGCCGGATCATTAGTTTGTGAATTATAGCATTTTGAGTGAAGCAACTTTTGTTATTGTGAAAAAAATGGATAAAAAGGAATTTCGCGTGTTGATAAAATATTGCTTTTTGAAGGGAAAAAATACAGTTGAATCAAAAACTTGGCTTGATGCCGAGTTTCCGGACACTGCCCCAGGAAAATCAACCATAAATAATTGGTATGCTAAGATTAGACGTGGTGAAATGAACACCGAAGACGGTGGACGCCCAAAAGAGGTTGTTACCGACGAAAACATTAAAAAAAATACTTAAAATGATTTTGAATGACCGTAAATTGAAATTGAATAAAATAGCATACACCCTAAAGATATCAACTGAACGTGTACATCATATCATTCACGAATATTTGGGTATGAGAAAGCTCTGTGCAAAGTGGTTGCGTGCGAGCTCACTTTTGACCAAAAACAACGACGAGTTGATGATTCGGAGCAGTGTTTGAAGATGATCAAACGTAATAAACCCGAGTTTTTGCGTCGATATGTGACGATGGATGAAACATGGCTCCATTATTTCACTCCGAAGTCCAATCGACAGTCATCCGAGTGGACTGCACACGATGAACCCGCTCCAAAGCGTGGGAAAACGCAACAGTCGGCTGGCAAGGTTATGGCGTCTGTATTTTGGAATGTGCATGGAATAATTTTCATTGACTACCTTGAAAAAGGAAGGACTATCAACAGCGACTATTACATAGCGTTATTGGACCGTTTGAAAGACGAAATCGCCGAAAAACGGCCGCATTTGAAGAAAAAGTAAGTGCTGCTTCGCCAAGACAATACATCGTGTCACAAGTCAGTGAAAACGATGGCAAAAATCCATGAATTGGGCTTCGAAATGCTTCCTCATCCACCGTATTCTCCAGATCTGGCCCCCAGCGACTATTTCCTGTTCTCAGATCTCAAAAGAATGCTCGCTGGGAAGAAAATTTCGTCGAATGAAGAGGTGATCGCCGAAACTGAGGCCTATATTGAAGCAAAGGACAGATCGTATTATAAAAATGGTATCGAAAAGTTGGAGGGTCGCTATAAATAGTGTATCACCATTGAAGGGAATCATGTTAAAAAAAAAAAAAAATTTGCCAAAAAAATGTGTTTTACTATGGTAGGCCGGGGACTTTTCAATTGACCTGTTATATATATATATATATATATATATATATATATATTCATACAGAGAGAGTGAGAGACCCAAACAAAGACGAAGAGAATGAATAATGAATATTTAAATCATCAGGGAAAAAAAAGATTAAAAACTTACAGAGACAAATAGCTTAAGACAACAAAACTTTTAAAACAATCCAACAAATAATTTATCGCATTTGAATGCTAATATTACAATGCCCTTTATGGGAGAAAAAGAATACAATTGCCTTTAAAACTTGCAAATGGGGAAAAAAGAAAATAAGAATTAATGAATATAAAAAAGTAGTAATGATCAATATAAAAATTTTAAAAATATATATATTTTTTCAACCAGAAAAAAGAAAAAAACTAAATATTATGATCACTATATTTTAAATTTGTTTTAATAAATTTCAATGGAAAATTTGCATTCAATGTATTTTTTAAATTAATATATATATATATATATATATATATATATATATATATATATATATATATATATATATAACTATTTACTTATAAAATTAATAGGATAATTTACAATAATGCTATATGTGAAATCTTTCTTATAATTATTACTTTTAGTGTAAAAATTATTATTTCTAATAATGTAATTGAAAATAATTTTTAAAAAAATAGGTATCTGAAAACAGCTACTCGTACTCCCGAGAGATCCTTTTGAATATGAAATTTAAAGCTGTATCTCTTGTCATGACTAATAATTTTTCTATCTAAAATTTTCATTTTTATGTTTAAATTTTCTGTTTCATATTTAAGATAATTAGTTTGAAATATATTTCATTATGCGGGATGAAAAGATAAATTTAACTTTAGGTAGCTTATTATAATTCAAAAGAAGTAGATAATCTATACATCTACAAATATTGAAACTGACTCTATCATTATAATTATGTTTAATAATAATGTAAATAAATATTCTCAAAATTATGACTCGTTGGTCCTTGTGGAATACTTTTAATTTGTTTAAAAAATTGTATGTTTGTATTTAATAATTTTTTTCTAAATACAATATGAACTTAAGGACTAAACTCCTCATAAGAAATAAAATCATTAATGGTATAATTCTTTCGAATAATTAATAATACTTTAACTAGATTACCTATGCCAATGGAATTAATGATGACTTCAAAATAATAACTCTGTATAGGAAATAAATCTTTGTCGTTAATATTCTTAATAATATATCAGCTATTTTTAATGGTAGCAGTTTTATTATAATTTTATTAACAGTATCATCTAAGATTTTTCGTAATAATTTACCTGCTTTTGTAATGTATTATGTCTATTCGTGATAGTCCTAAATTTGAAGGAAATCTTTATGAAATCTTAGAGTTGTAAAGATCTGAGAAAATTTAACTATATTTATATGTAATTCTATTTTTATGACGAATTGTAGTTTCCTCATTACCTTCTAGGTGACTAAAACAATTTCTAAATAAGCATTATTCACTGCTAGATAATTATTAATAATTAAATTATATAATAGTATTTGTAAATAATTTCATATTACTTGGAACTTTGTCAACATGACTTTTTGTAAACTTCTAATTCATTTTTAATTCCATGCGTTTTAATACATTCTTTAGTTTTAAAATTAATACTTTTAATATCCTTATAAATGTAATACTTATACTCATTAAATTCTACAACTGGTAAACTGTTTGAATGGCAAGATTATTAATTAAATTACTATTGTCATCAAAAAGTTATTGTGTTAATGATTTTTTGAGTTTATAATGTGTATACATCTGGAATCTTTAATTTTAAATAATCTTTTATTTTAGATAATTATTTATTTTTATATTTGTATATAATTTTATATTAAAGCTACTTAATTTTCAATTTAGATTTTCTGTCGTCCAGTTTAGTTTTTTTCTGTTAATAAATATATATATATATATATATATATACACATACAATCATATATATCGGTAGTATAATGTAATTTTACGAAATTTTCATTATTTTTTAGTGTTTTGGATACAATTTATGGCATTCAAATTTAAATATAACTGTTAAGATTTGAGGAAATTCCATGATATTACGTTTATGATTTCAAATGGTCGGAGTGAGTAAGTGAAAGTGAAGTTTATTGGGCACAAGAACCAGATGTTGCTATGTTTCGACGAACAGGATATACTTGTGTTCTGGACATTTGAAAAAAAATGAAAAAAAGATTAAAAAAAAAAAAAAAATTGACAAGAAGGATGGTCGAAAATAGAGATGGATTGCTAAGGTATCCCGAGGACACGTCACCCTCGTTTACCAAATACATTTTGCCCCATGGGAAAGAAAAAGATTACTGGAGGGGAGGTCAGGGTCATGATGCCCGTACCTACCAAACGAAGGTAAGTCCCTTAAGTTCCCTGAAGTAATTCCTAGGGGCAGTGTGCCTGGCTATTCTCCCAAGCAATGGGCACTCATTTTAGTCGTCTCTTACGGCATGCATAAGACACAGTGGGATTACTCTTTCACTCCCGGAGTCACCATACGGGTTTCGAATGGTTGGAAAACGGGAGCCTTGAATCAATATGTATATGTTTCATTCCTTATAATTTATATTAAACCCCTACGATATATACAATAAAGCACTAAAAATTTGTAACTCCTTTCCTTTTAAATTGATCTCCATAAAATACGTCTCTTAATTTTGTTTAACTTATTCATGTTTCATTAATGAAATTAGTACTTTTGTAAGACATTTTTTCCTGTTAAAATATTTTATATAGATTTCTTTAATAAGTTTCCCTTAATTTGCGTTTGGCATTATAAAGCTGAGTTTCAATAACAAATTTGTGTGTTTGTTGGCTTGAACAATGATTTCGAACTTCCTGTTTAAATTTCAAATTTTTGCCATCCTCCAAAAAGAAATATATTTTCAAGACAGTACAGAACAGTTTTTTAGCAACAGCTTACAGAAATAACTGAACCCTTAACCTTAATCAGGAGAGTGAAGTGTCTGCTATATCCTCATTACTTAAGTAATCATCATCTTCAATGAGTATCAGATGTCATCATTACTTAACCATGATTGAAAATTGCGAAATTTGACGCAAATAACGATCGTGTTAGCGTCAGCAAAGTCCCTTTGAACAAATGAATCAGCCATTATTTTCCGGCAATTATCAGTTCCATCTTAAAATGCTTTAGGATTGTGAGAAAGAAAACTCTTAAGCAAAGACGACACCTTAGAGGTTTTACCTTCATCTTCTAACTTACACAACATGGCACGATGATATATTAAGATTATAATGTGCACCAACAACTGTTTTCTCCTTAAGGGTTGGAATAATGGAGGTTAGTGAAATTAGACTCAAATGTATTGTTCCACTTGATCATCTTCGCTCTCGAAGATCGATAATATGTCTATTGGACAATTTGCAGGCTCTACGTGTTTGATAAATATGTGATTTAAGTTTTTAAAAATATATGAGTAGAATTTTTGTTTGATTGGCTTTATCGACTCTTAGTCAAGCCATAACTGGACTTATTTGTGAAACCCGAGATAAAAACTTATTAATTAATGTTAAAATGTTTACCTATAATCCAGATAATGTTATGTAAAAAATAAGAATGGTAGAAAAGGGAAATGGAATGACAAGAAAAGGGGTTGAAAATAGCGAAAAATCTCTAGATCCTCTTTGGACCGCGTAAGTGGTGCTTATCAAAACCAGTAAACAACACGGATTTAATTGATTGATAGTTTATTAATGTCGCACTTAGAAGAAACATGAAGGCTATTGGTGACGGCCTTCGTCATATTGATCGTTGATCAAAGTACTAGGACGACACTTGAATTTTGATTTTTTTTCTCTGAGCTTCCTCGCCTCGACTATGTGAACATTCTTAGCCCCTATAGATGAAACGTGCATCACAAGGTCTTTTGTGGCATCAAGATTTAAGCCTACCACCCAACTAAAGCAACATCAGCCTCCAGCTAACGACTATGACCGCTTGACTACGGAAGCCACTTAAAAACATGGGAAAAAGCGAATATAAATCTTGCACTTTGGAGTCTTTATATCCGTATTAAATTAAAAATGGCAAGCCCTGAAGGGCTACTGTTTGAACTTTCATTTGATTGTTTATTAACGTCGCTGTTAGAAGCAAATGGCCCTCGTAACTCAAAACTTCAGTCAAGGGCCAAGGATGCCATTTGAGCTGATGCCTCCTCTCCAAATTTCAATTCCCCACTAAGTTGTAAATTTCTGAATCTCAACAAATTAAACGAGTATCTATCTAGTTTTGGATGAATCTTAAAGGCATCAGGACTTGAATTCCCAATTCTACCGAAACAACAGCAGCCACGCGTTCATGACCACCCGATGGCCGCGGCTGTGCAAACACTATGGGAGAAAGCAAAGTTCACTCTAGCACTTCGGGGTCGTAAATCGCTTGCTACTTAAAGATGATAAGCTCCTGATATGGTATTGTTTTAAATAGTAGAAGCATGAGAAAGCATGCTACACGAAGGTACCTAAAGCAGTTAAGTTATTCTAAAATGGAAATAAAGTGAAATAGTATTTCAGGTATGTTTCTAAAAAAGAAGAAAGAAATTGGAGATTTTATTTAGTGCTTCTTCTGGCAAGCCATGAGACTAGTCTGTAAACAATACAAAGCGTGTCTGTATTCCTTTGAGAAAAATCATAACAGCGCGTTTGCAAAGGCAGAAGTAGAATTGATTCCTTTCAAATGTAGAATGGTAATTCCAGAAAATAATTTTGAGTAGCTCGGGAGTTTGTACGAGTAAATCGGAAGAGACTCAGTTTCAACTAAGAAAGTTTTGTGAAACGATTTGAATAGGGAAATGCAAAACCGAAAGAAAAAAAAAATCTTTTTATAATATCGCTTTAAAGTAATTTTTGATGTAAATGTTCAATTGCTGCATATTCATTTTGTTATTTATAAGACAAAGTTTGAACTAACTGAATCTATCTTTAAAATTGATTGATTGATTGAGTTATGAGGGATGTAAAGCAACAAACGCTATTATTATATCTTTGAGCAACATTCTCTGAATTTCATAAAATATCTTAGTATTTTATGCTTTCTAAAAAGGCTCTATAAGTACCATCCGTAAAATTTTGTACAATCAGGTAGAATATTCAGATATATGTCTGTGATACCTTGAATGGAAGAGTTACACCTAAATATGTTGAAGATAGCTTGTTCGAGACTAAATATCTTGATTAACTTGAGAAGTGATTTAACTGAATTGTTAAATGCTATACTTGAAGGCTGTTAATCTATTATAAATTTAATTCGTTCTCGAGTCCCTGTATTGGAGAAAGAGGAATGTTTAGAGAAGAAAAAGATAGCCTGTAAAGGCAGCCGCGGTGGTCGAGGGATCGAGGTCACGAGCTCGAGGTCGGTGTTGATTTCGTCAAACCGTGTGTTTGAGTACTGTTGCCACTAAATATCTGTCATGCAGTGAAGCTAATGGGCGTTAAATCTTTCGAGGCTCAATGTCCTCACGCTGGGATGGTGTGAAATTTAGGAGAATGGGATCCCAGCTTAGGTATTATCCTCGTCACTTGAATGACTTCAAACCTAAGAGGTCTGTTGCCAAAAGTTCACATTTAGCTTCTAAATGGGGCATGTGGTAGTGCTAGCTGAGTGATCATAGTCATGAGATCGCGGCCACCATTCCTTTGGGTCGTGCTTTCGAATAATGATCCCTCTAAAGTATGTAGCGTGTCTGTTAATTATGTCGAGGCTCCAAGTCCTTCCACTGGCTTGATGGTGGAGTTTGGATTGAGAGATAATAATTCAAATGTCGTCTTCGACACTTGACAAAGATTCACAACAGCGAGATCCTCCACCAATAGCCCTCGGTTTGCTTCCGAGTGTAACGCTAATTAAACAATCAATCCATCAAAATATGAAAGCGATAATAATAAATAATCAAGTTAGTTCATAAGTGCTTTTATCATTATTTGAATACATCCAAACGTTATTGATTCTAGTATATTGTATATGAAAGGAAAATTATAGATTAAATTTGTTTTTCTGACATTTTTTTTTTCAGGTAAATGGATAATTAAACATATTTTTTTATTTAAAAAAATTAGACAAATTTTATAAAAGTTTGACAACAAAAACAGAAAAATTAATTTGCAGTTTCTAGCCATCTTTCATTTATTTCTCTCGTATCGATATTTTATCCCATCATTAACCTTTTAGCTTTCCATTTCATAAACAACTCCCCGGAATAAAAACTCATCACTCTGTTTACAGCAGAAACTTTCCCCAAACTAAAAGAATCAAACAAGTTCGGGAAAAGTTTTCCTCCACTAAGAGCAGTCATTGCGTTTTCCGGTCGAAAGAGAGATAACGAAAAATCTCCAATCGATTATTTCGAACCTTGAGTAATTGAATCATTCTGTTTTGAAGAAAGCAGCACCAAAGGGGGCTACACTCAGTTTGAGACTATTATTCTCTGGCCAGCAAGATCTTCCAAAATGGCGTCGTACGATTTCCATAAATCAGCGACCGCGACACACCAATTAGCATGCGCTTCATTGGATCCAGCGAAGTAACACGCAGTTTGATTGGAAGAAAGCGATTGCCAGCGTCTAAGGAGAGGATGGCCGTTATTTGTTGATTGAGCGCCGAAATCCATTAGCGGGGAAATGGATGAATCACGTTTCTGCGAAGAGGCCTTCTCAATCACAAATTCCAATTAGCGGATGCGGAACAGTCTGTTTTCTTTCGACAGCCACCTCTTTTGCTCTCATGCAAATGAGTTCGCAATTAAACGGGCAGCAGCATGGCTGCTGCTGGTAATTGACTGATGTATCACAGAGAAAAAAAGTTTACAGGAGGGCTTCATAATGATCGGTTTTAAAAGGACGAAAAGGTTTGGATAGGTAATATTTTTTAATTGCCGTAGATAGGCATAAACTGGGGACTTTGTTCATAAAACGCATTAAAACGGTTTCGCTTTAAAAGGGACAGAAAATAAAGAACTAAGTACTTTAATGACTTTTGAAAACTTCTAAATAAAAGAGTTAATTGTTTCTCGTTTCAAAAGAGAAGGGGTTGAATAAATAGGAGGAAGATGGCCAGAGGGCGATATATTTTTGCGTGCTTAGTTTTTTTCCTTTTCGTGAAAGGGAAAGTTCCAGTTCATTCTGAGTTTTCGGGTGTTCATTATCAACTTGAGAACTTTTCTGTTCTTTTTTTTTGGGGGGGTGGGGGATTAATGAAATAATCTAGATTCTTTAAAGACCAATAGTTAATGCGCTCTCAATTTGAGGAAGAATTCAAATGAAAAGGACATGAATTGGGTGTGGTACATCGTTTCTGTTATTATTGTCAATAGGTGTGTATGGAATTTTAGAGTAATGTTGCGAAATTTTCAAAATCGAGTACAGTTAATTTTCATCTGATTGTGCAGATCAAACGGTCTGACATACTTCATCTAATTTTTAATACTCTGTTTTATTATTATTCTATTTTTTTGACACATTTGACATTCTTCATTTAAAATTTTTAAAATGATGTCTTTAAAGATATTGTTTGAAATTGTAAATAAGTTCATTTCGAAATGTTCAATTTTTCAAATGAATTTTTAGTGTGACGTTATCCATATTAAAGGAACTACTTTCAAGAACAATGTAACTTTTATGTGATATTTTCTCTTTAAATTCAAAAAGGAAAAATATTTTAATAAACCATTTTTTTATTTTTTAAAAGACGTAAGTATAAGACAAACTAGAAGAAAGTATTTTCTGTATAATTTTAAAATATTTAAAAATATATGCTATAGTCAAAAAAAGATCACGATATACGATTTTCTTGAAGCACGCTTTCATTAAATATTTATATTCAACAAAGAGCATTATTTTCTCATTAGACTGTAATTAGGCGATTTTTTGTGATGTTCGTTTATTTTTCACATTGCTTAAATTTATTAATGTCCTTCGCTTATTTTTTTCTTCTTGAAATCATTATCAGTGTAAACACATAATATCATATTAACGAATAATTACGTGACATGAAATTGGCGAGCAAAAAATGGTAATAGCCATTACATGAAACTTAAATGGAAATGTTATAAAAAGTATGAGTAGAATGAATATTGTTAAAAAAAATGGTGTATTTCGAGAAAATTACAGTTCTCGTAACTTATTATATTTTGTGTATGTCAGAATCAATGTAGAAATAGCAATCCCTCTAAAATTCGTCACTTCCTTTTTCCGGCCAGCCTGTAACCCGGCACTTTTATACATACAAATAAATCTTAAAAATGTTATTTTACACCTTATAATTAAAAGGAATAATATCTACTCTCATATACAAAACTGTAAATTTTTTGTAGTTTTATTTATTTAGTGAATTTGACGCTTTATTTGCGTGTACTGTATTAAATGTTATACAAAAATACATAGCTGATGCTTTTAAAATGCGTTATTATTAGTGATTTTCCAATAATGAAGCGTTTTGTGCGGTATTCTGGTCAAATATTTACCGGATTACCAAAGGAATATTCTATTTCTTTTTAACTCCTTAACAGTTTTGCCATCACACTACTCTGAGAGTTCCTTTTTTACTCCATTCCATTGATTTATCTGATTTTTTTTTTTTCGTGTTTGCAATTTCTAATAGATGTCTCTAATCGCCCTTTGAAAATGACAAAACAAATCTATACCGGTTTTAAAGTCAGGTTTTGCTGTTGTTCCTTTTCGTGGGGAAAGAGCGAATTTTATTTGCAATTTGAAGTGTATCCGATGTTGCAAATGCTATTTGTTTTCAATTCTGTGCTGAAATAAAATAAAAAAAAAATGAAGTGATTTCTGCACATCGAAAAGAAAGTGAAACTATCAAGGAAGTTCACACAAAGGAAAAATAGAGGTATACGGGTGAAGAAATAAAGGCGATATTTTGTCCCGATTGAGATATATAGGGCTCTGCGTATATCTTTGTTTCAAAATTTATCAAACGAAAGCCAATTTTACAATGCAATAAAAGTTGGAGTGTTTAAAAAAGAAAGTTTTTTTTCTGATATTCTTTTCTGTAAAGCATTTTTTTTCCTGTTTTTGATTCTTATTTTAAAAGAGCAAATTTTAACAGAAAATGCCACTTTTTCGCTGTAATTAAAATGATTATAAATTAATAAGTTCAATACTTGTAAATGTTTTGACTACTGACTTGAATATATTTAATTGCTTTGAAAACAGAATTGCTTATAAAAATGTGTTTAGATTTGTGCACAATATGATAAAAATAAGAAACTTGAGTGGTTAATTAAGCGAATTGAAGTAATTTATTTGTCTCCTCAGATTGAAATATTTATTTTGAAATCGGCCTTTAGAACTGTTTTGATTATTTTCTTATACGTTGGCCACATAATGTGAGAATTTAATTTGCATGTGTATAATAGATCCGAAATTCTGATAGAAGTTCCAAGTTTGAAAAAAACCCTACAAATAACTAAAACATTTCTCTTAGTTCCCTTCTTTCATTTAATAGTACCGCCATTTGTTAGAAATGTTCAGTCTCTAATTAAATAGTCAGACCATAAAGGAAATCAAATCAGCGATTTCTTTCCGATTTTCGGATGCTCAAAAATTGTATCTAAATTATTATTTTTATGTGAAACAGGTCCCTTCACACGTCCTAGCCTAAATGTTAATATTATAATTTTATTTATATGATGTTTTTAACCGGATCCTAGTTAGTACTAAACTCGTAGACTGGCTTCTACTATACGTCATTTTACAGGTGATTAATCTACACCAAGAGTGTTAAACTCATTTACAGCTACAGTTTGATTTCTGAACAAAAAATTAAAAAATAATCGCGTGGGCTTCATTATATAATCATAGTGGTAGTCCCCCCCCCTTCGTAATTTATCTTCATGGCAGGAGTATTATTCCTAGTGATTTGAATCATAGTGCTTATGTGGTTCATTGCGGTATTTATTGTTATACAGCTTTGGTATACGAATATAGAGCATAATTACATATCAAGGAGATTATTTTATCTTTTATGTCTCAGTAAAAATAACCCAATTCCCAATATTCTTGGAATTACAGTTATTTGACATTATATGAATTCCAAGTATAAAGTTTGGTTTCAATTAAAACATACGTTATACATAGATCTAAAATAGATGGGTATAATTGCTACACAAAATAATTTTATGAAAATAAAAATCAATATTTTTCTTCAAAATTAATTTAGCAGACATAGAGTAACACTCCAGAAATTAATAAGCCTAAAGTAAATAAATTTATTTTTGTGGATTATTTAATAATAGACATGCCAATCAAAACAATAGATGACTGATCGCGTCATGACTGCTAAAATACTTATTATCATTGGTGGGTAAAATAATATGTCGATTAAAATGAGCAGTAAAAGTTCATTGCCTGAAAGTTGTGGTTCGTTATCAGTAATTTTGTTTCATTAAAAAATTTAAAAATTAAGTTGTACAATATTTTCAGTAAGACTTTCGTCACATGGTGTTATTTTGGTTGGGCCGCTAAGATATTCGTTGTAAAACTGTCTCGAGGCTCAATAATGTTTTTTTGGATAATTTGTTAAACCCGATTGGCAATACCAGTTAATTCAGGAAAGAAACAGAACTTGAGAAGAGCGTGATGTTGCGCGTTCATCAAATACGAATCTCATCTTTAGAAAGAAAATTAACCACACTTGTGATTTGAGGCCTTTGAACCATTTTTTTTTATCTCTGTGTGCATACGTTGAAAGGATTAATAAAATGTTTAAAATCGCATTTTCTGCAATAAATTTTGAAGCTCTCCCAAATCTATGCATATGAAAATAGATCGAATACAACACTGGCCGCATGTGGCCCGCGTTCTGCCAGTTTTACATACTTTCTCTATACAAACGGCGAATCATTTAATTTCTTTCTTCTTAACTACTTAAACCCACACCTACCTTCAATGATCCAATTTTCTAATCTCGCTTTCTGTTGCACACACACAACTCCCTTTATTACTAAACTGTCCTCAGTTAACGTCAAAACATCAATTTTATTCACAGCGCTTCAATATATTTCTAATATAATTTATTTATAAGTCACTAGAAGAGGTTCTCAAATCAAATAACATCATTAGAGCGTATTTGATGGAAAATACGCGATGGAACTCTGTCATAACTAAATTAGATAGATTCATAAGATTCTCTTTAGGGTAAAATAATATTTAAACAACTTAAACAGGAGATTGTAAGATAATAAAAATTACAATAAAATAATTCCCGTTGCCATAAGAAAATTATACTAAACCCCATTTCTCTGTATTTGATGCTAAATATGCTTATTAACAATTACTGACGTTAGAGATTATCCTTTGTAGCAAACAGTGTAATTTAAAAAATCAATTTTTTTCTCAATTGCTTCTAAGACGTCATCAAGTACAAAAATTAAAAAATGTGATTCACTCCAGCTCAAATTAGTAAAATCAACTTAAGCACTAACGTGGTGTGGAGTTTCAGAGAGTAAGAAGCCAATTCAAGTGTTATCATTGGCACTTGACTGTTAGTTCTAAACAACAAGGTTCGTCGCCAATAACCCTCATGTCGTCTTATGACGTTGGGCTATTCGCGATTCTCTCTTCAAAAATCTCGGGGACTTACATTGAGTTGAGTTGCATAAAATTACAATTTCTTCCCATTCAAAACGAAACGTGAATAGTAAACGAGATGAAGATAGAAATGATGTGAAGGGATTTAGATGTAGTGATATATAAATTATATGAAATTAAAGAAGAGATATAGAGGATACGGATTGGCAGCGCAAACATTGTTATAGAACTTAAAATTATCCTGTTGGTTTTGCGAATCTAATTGAATACCACTGACCACATTAATCTACGTGGTTACTATCAAAGATAGTCCTAAAATCAACAACGAGTGGATTGATAAGAGATTTTCTATTTAAATCATAAATTAGAACTGAGAGTTAAGGGGGGAACTCTGGAGAGAAAGATCTTGGTTATTTTGCATTGATAATAAATAATTTCACTTGTTTAGTCTCATGTTTTCTCAGTTTGCGTTTTGTCGCTTAGGCTTAATATATTAAATCGAAAAAAGGCGCAAAAGCCGAATAATAACGGTCGCAGTCTTAGTGCAACGTTTATAAACAATCAGTCTCTATTTCAAACACTAATGCCACTGATACGTATATTTAAAAGAAAACGGTCCATTACCTTATCGGTAAAAATAGAAACGTACAAGCAACCGGTGTATTTTCCGAAACTAAATAAATATCAATTCTCGAATCTCGTCACTACAATCTCCCCTGAATCATACATTCCCGAAATCAAACCGGTCATCAAAAGAAGTCTGCCTCCTCTTTAACGTTTATCATCTTCTAGATAGCGGATACAGAAAGATGATGAGATTACTTAAGTGCCAATACGTGGCCCATACTCATGAGAGAGAAAGAGAGAAATAAATAAATGAGGATAAAGCTGATGGGATAACATCTTCTCGAGCGTCATCGTCCCTCACGATTAATCGTTCCTAGATAATGTGAGAAACAAAAGAGAACGTCTGTGATTTCTCACGCGCTAATTATTATTACAGGAGACAGCGCGGAGTGATAAAGTCCATCACTTCTTTTTTTTTTTTTTTTTGAAAAAGGAATGCTTAGAAGTTTGTCTTCTATTTGCAAACGACACCCAAATGGAATTAATTAGATTCTTGTTGTTCTAACTAAAATAAATTAGGGTATCGGTGTCCAAAGATTGATTTTTTTAGTAATATGCGATGAATTTAATTTTTTCTGTATTGTTTTTTTGGAAAAATGGTTTTCCTTATTTTTAATTATTCATTCTTGTGTAAGTGACGTATCACTCCTCGTTCCATTTAGATGCATGATGATCTCTGCTCTCAATTGTGAGTTATAGTATTTTTTGTGCATGATGTAAAAGATAAGAAAAAAAATTGTAGTGAAAGTTGTAGTTTATAAAAAAAGAAATAACCAAAAACAACGCACAAATAATATATTTTGATAGTTTGCTTATACTTGATACTTTTAAATTATCCCTAAGCTAGGTAATTAGGTTAATTACTAAAACGATGTCGCAATTAATTAAATTGTTTTCTTCTTTTTCCTTATTTTTTGTTTTGAAAACATAGCTTATTAATTATATTACTTTTGTTGCCGTTTGTTAAAAAATATTCATCGAAACACATAAATATCTACGATGATATCAGATGAAATATGTCTTTTTTGCAACAATTCTTGCAATGCTCAAAATACAGTTCTACAGGATCAAATGATGAAAATATACTAGAATAGAAATTTTTTATGAATAAAAAATCACAGCATAAATAAACAACACAATGACCTATTTAAGGAATTTAAATGATTATATTCAAAATAGTGTTAGTTAAAGCTTTTTATGGAAATTTCAAATATTCAAACAAATTTCATTAGATTTTCAGTAATTGGATACGAAGGGGAGATATATTCCAACTATTTTATTTATATTAAAAGTGAACAGAGAGTACCTTAAAAATGACTAAATAATTCGAACAAAATTATTTCCTTTTTTTAATCGTTCGACTTTTCTAACTATATGTATACAAAATTTCACAGATCTAGATATGTAATCTAACGAGTTATTTAAATTTTATAAAAATTCATTGGCCATCAAAATTCTAAGTTACTTTTCCAAAGATTTTTTTTTCATGACAATACTGTATTTAAAATGCAAAGGGAACTATTGTAATCAGTATAAGATTCTGGAATTTTTTTCGCTCTTTTACCTATATTGTTTGATTGTTATGTGTTCTAGATAAATAGTAAATCATTTTTAAAAATCTATAAAATTAGGTTTTACTCTTTTTTTCTTACTGCCTTTCGTCGAGCCTGATAGATTTTTATATATATATTAAACTATAAATAACACTAGAACAACAAAAGCCCTGCACAGCATTGAGAGAAACACTTCTGAAAAATTGTGTAAAAATTGTATAAAAGTATTAAAATTTGCAGAAGTAGAAGAAATTTTTAAGTATTGAAATAAATTTGGATGTAATTAAAATTTTAAAATATTGTTCGTTCGAAAACGAATTTTTTTCAGAAATAATATTTCATGTACATCCAAAAATAGAGCAAATGTAAACTTTTTTCTTATAAGCATCAAATAAAAAATTGCTCAATGGGAACCGTGTCCCCTTAAAAACAAGCCACTGGCTTGCTAATTGTTTCCATAGGTTTTGAACGTAGGTAAAAAACAAAAGACGTAACAAAAACGAAATTACGATTCAACGAAAAAACGAAATTACGAAATTACGACGTAAATGAAATTACGATTATTGCATTAAGTATTTTATATTTCCTCACGTCACTTAAATAACACTGCTGCGTTGAATTAATCGTCTTTAACGTACATGTTCATTTTAAAAATTTTAATAAAAATAATTGAAGCAAAACCTAAACAATTGTAGAAATGAAACTAAAATACTACTGCTAAGGTCATATACGCTTAAAATACCCATGAGACAATTGTGGTAAAACATTTTGTTCAAAGCAAGAAATAAAGTTTTGAATAAATTCTCAATTTAAAAATACGTTTGTTTATTATAAAAATCAATAATCCTCATTTTAATATACTGAGATAACAATAATAGAATGCTTGTATAAAAATAAATTCACTTGTTATTGCACCATATTTTGTGAAAATAAATGTTTTTCATTTTAAAGTAGTTAATTAAAAGGAAAAAAAAAAGAAGGAAAAAATTATTTTATTTTTAAATCCTTATATATCATTTTATATTTATTATATTATCATTCCTTTCTTTCAGAATTTATTCATAAAATTTAAATAAATCCAATTATTCAATAATTATCTATCAAATGTTGATGTCCGAGAAAACTAATTAATCTACAAACATGAAACTTGAATGAATAGTTTTTTCTCCCTTTATTTCCTTTTTTCCCTTCACAAACGTAGGAAAATAGAAATAAAATATATATATATAATAATAAGTCATTATTTTATCTGAGACACAAAAACGCATTAAAATTTGCAATGTTGATTTCGCTGTTAAAAAAAGGAGGGCATTTGGTTGAATACATATATGTATTATTTATGATAATTCGATTAATATATAATGTTCTAAAACTGAATTTTATAATTAGAAAAAAGCGTATCACGTCATAGAAAAAAAGTTTCTTTTTTAAAAAAAAAAATATAGCTGAGTTTTTTTTTTTTTGGAATTTCTGCACACTTTCCCGAAAATCTGTCTACTCATAATGCTGATATTTTTCACTCATTATGAAGTGAGGATATTACCTATATTGTGAAAATAATTTTTTTTCGCTAATAAGCACAAATTTTAAGTATTGCACAATATTTGTATAAAAATTTTGGAAAATTTCAATCATAAAATTTTATTAAATTTTGTTGCGAAAATTAAAATTTTGTTCATTGCGTTTGTATAAGTTATCTTCAATTTTTTTTAAAAATTATAAGTGCATTACATTATATGAAAAATGTACCTAAATATAAGTACACGAATTACAAATGTAAATACAACTACAGAATATTAATTGTTTATAGATAAATACTTATGTTTATAAATACAAATTTCTTTGCATAAACAGATACACTCGTATTCAAATATCTGTTTGCTAAGATATGACATTTTTTTTTAAATAAGTGGAGATTATTAAAAGTTGATTCAAAATAAGGACGGTTTTTTTT
>BMAW01001101.1:697720-737111 GCA_019974015.1 Nephila pilipes | reverse complement strand
CTCCTTGTCTCAGCGTGGCTTAGTTTATTGGCTATGGAGGAGCTTGAGGTTCGGAAGGATTATAAGATTCAGATCAAATTCCACAACAACTAAATACAAATTACTAATTATATTATTTATATATATATACGTTTATATTATTATCATATAATGTCGTTGTCTGTGTGCGCATATATTTATATTTTGTATGTATAGCATAACCAACTTAATTACTTGCCATGATTACAGGTATTTATCAAATATTAGTCTCTGTCTTTACTACACCCCTCGAAAAGAGGAATGTTAGGTACTATACGGCTTTTGAAGAACGCCAAAATAAATCAACCTCCCCAATAAAAATCACCGGAAGTTTAACTTCCATTTCATTAACGAAAACATTCAGTATTCCAAGCACCGCATATTTCTGCGACATTTGTATGTTATGTCTGCAAATGTCACCATGTGAGGAACACAGAAGTAAAACCTATGATGGTCACATCCAGTCGATCTAGAACCAATCTCCTCCATTTCTTTACGCCCACAGCTCCTTCCAAGAGGGAGAGAGATCGGCATTGTGCAGAAGAAATTGGGAGAGAGCAAAGTTTTGGTGCCTCTTCTTCCAATTCCTTGATTTTGGTCTCCAACGTGACCCAATGGCGCATATCCTGGGAAGGAAGGAGGGCATTTCATGCACTGGAGAAGAACTGTACGCCCGCTTTTCTCGACGAGAGTTACCACTGCGCGCTGTGGGATCTTACCCAATTGTACCAAATCTTATTTGCAGTTCGTTTCCAGCAGAACACAATTTTAGCTGTCTTAACATCTCTGGAGAAAATAGATTGATTTCATCTCAAAAATAAGACATTGTGCATCCCTTTTTGATAAAATACAGTATCATAAAGTCTTTTTACATGATAAACTATATTATTTTAAAGATTATTTTTGATATGAATTTAAAGATACAGCAACTGAACGTAGCTACAACATAGCAATTTTCATTGTACAAAGTCATTTCTGTAGTGAATTTCAGGAGGCATGGCGGCGTACAGTAACCCTAAAAATTTCCCCCATGACTTTCAAAACACCCAGTATAAATATGCATGCGCATAATTTATTTTATTTTGCTATCAATGAATTTTATATTAGATGCTATTTATGTAAATAAGTGTTAAATTACTTTTTATGTGACTGCTCCTTGCGACGGCAAACCATTCCTGTTAGCCTCTTGCGCCATGACTAAACTCAATGTTTTAACTCTAAAAGTCAATAAGTCGATCAAAGAGATGTTAGAACAATAAACACAATATTTATTACTTGGTTGCTAATATAACGACAATTATAAATGCTCTCCCGGACAAGGCCTTAACTCGATCTACCAGTAATAATCTAACCGACTCTTACCACTAAGGCTATCTTGACTTCTAGCATACATTAACCAGTCGATAACTTGTAACAATTCCTGGCTCCGACTTCAACTCCGACTCTGGAACAGTTGATGAACACTAGAATCACTCAAACTCAACCTCTCTATTGCGACTTTCAGTCTGAGTTTATATATTTCCTAACTCTCCTGCTTCACTTCATTTCCACTTGCTTTACATTATCACGTTTCATTTTTGGTTGGGCAAAGGTTGTTTAGCAAAAGCAATTAATCGTAATTAAAAGTCCCTAAGGTTAGTGAAGAGAAAACCGCGAATAGCCCAATGTCATAACTTTATGTACCACTGATCGTATCATATTGTAGTAGTGCTCATTACAATGGAAGCTTGATATAAAGTTAATATTATTTGTAGGTTTTGTTAATTCGAATACTTTCTTTTTCGAATCGAAGTGGCTTTGTCTAAATTAAATTTGCCCTCATGCGATGTTTTTATATTTACTTGGACCGCCAAGTTTTTATATTCTATTTTTGTGAATTTGCTTCTATAGAGTAAAATGTGTTCCTCTTATATAATAGTATTACCGATAAATACTGACAATAAAAGGTTTTAAGAATAAATATACTTCCACTTTGTATGCTAAAGATCACAAGCATTTCAACAGTATTTTGCTTCCAGTTAGCTTATCAGGCTACTTTTTAAAAATTTAAATCGCAGGCATTTCTTAACGAATTAACCAAATTCATATGTTTCTACACTTTTCAATACAACATTCTAAACATATCAATTAGATTAAATGATGAATATTTCGTTCCTTTGTTGGCAACGAAACTATGCGAAAGATGTAAAGAAAATCAGCAAAAAATATTACGAATTAGAAATCTTTAGGTTTCCGAAAGCGAAGTAGAAAAATGATGAAAAAGAGGATGATATGGGATACTTAGTTACTTAATTTTAAGAAAAAGCACAAAATAACATCATGAAACAAATTGTTAGTGCCAGGTGGTTGATGAGAAACACAGACATTTACACCTCTTAAATTTTTTATCCATGAAACACATCATCCAAAAATCTCCTTTAAATTCTTTAATAATTTCATGAACATTAATAACTCTCTTCTAAATATTTTAAATTATGATCCGAACCCTGATATTAAAAAACCAAAAATTATTCTCTTAAATTTCTAAAAATCAACTTTTTTAACTCTAAAGCCTAACACAAACTCAGAAACCTCTTACCCCACCCACCTCACTTAACAACAGACCAATCAGAACGTGCCCTTTCATCACCACTTCTTCGACACAGATCTTTCAGAATAAGATAAACTTCGTGACACCGACTCGAAAGGTAGCTACCCCATTGGCTGGCTGCTAACGTTATACACACACCCCACAGCTCCTCTTATGAAATTATTAAATCTGACTGCAATTTCTCATTTTAAATGCTCCCTGATCTTATTTTTAATTCGCAAATAAACTTTTAAAATTCCATTCTTAAATTTTTACGTCATTATGCTACTTTTTAACTACCATGTTTTATTAATTAATCTTTAAACAAAACGCAGTTCTGGACAGGGAAAAGCCGGAGTTCAGTTCCCACAAAAGTAGCAAGATATGGGGATTAAGAACTGGAAAGCTCATGTGCTCCAAATAAATCTCGTCAAACTATTAATTACTTTATTAACGAACATTTTACGTCACACTAATGGAAAGTTTTCAGAATTTTTATTTCACATTGGCCTCCTAAAGTTTAGGTTTAAGGTAGTTAAGACGCCTTCACCAAGAATAAAAGAGTTTATTTTATAAGTTAAACTATAATCTTCGCTTTTTTTAAAATTAAAAGTAATGGAAATCATATTTTAACGTTGAAATATCTGTATACTTATGTATCTGATTATATAAAAAGAAAAACTAAGTTATATACATAAATAATTACATGTGAGCAATTAATAATCTATAGCAGTGTATTTACATTTGTAAAAAGTTTATTTAATTTTAGGTACACATTACTGTATTTGTTACTTTAAGTTATACAGCGTTCTTAAAAATATATAATTTATTCATTAAACCTGAATATAATTTTAAAAATTCAAATTTAATGAAAATTTTAAATATTGCAATTAAACTTTTTCTAAATATCTTACAAATGTTGTGTTATATAAATGTTGTTATATAAATTTGTGAGTGTTTATTTAAAAAAAAAATACAAACTTTCTATGTATACATTGAAAGATTTGTAATATTTTTTATCGAACTCTCAGAAATTTAAATAGAATTCTCGATTTATAATTTTTAATCGAACTCTCCGAAACAATACATCTATAGAATCAATGAAACATATTTTATATTTTAACAACAAAATAAAAAAAATACAAAATCTAAAGCTTTTTGAGGTCTCAGTTACATTAACCAGTTTCTTGATGACTACCATTGAAAAATTAGAATAAATGTAAGAAAAATACGGTTTACATTAACGTTCATTAATAACTTCAATAAATCTTATGAAACAAAGGTACACACTTCAATATTTTAAAGAATGTTTCACAAGTATAACAGTAGGAGGAAATTCCCAAATCCTACTTTTGTAATCTGTGTGGAATTTTTAATGCAAGTTGATCCTCAATTGTTGGTACTGGGATGAACTTGAATAGGAAATATCTTTTACCAAATTCGTTCAGATAATGGGCTGTAGGATAAATGGAAATGTGATTATTATAACCTGAGGCTACTAGACTTCTTAATGTGCCTCCTAGTGTTGTCTATAGACTCTGGACAGCTCTAAAGACAACACAGTTTATAAACTACTTGAGCAGAATATGTGATGTCAGTCTTTCTCTAATATCTCGTAATTCTTTTTAATCCTAGCTTATATCGGAAGAATAAAGTCTTAATTTACCAACTCCCTCATACATACTGAGAAATGTTTTGAATCTTGTATAGCAGATGCGACCCTATTACTCTAACCAGGAGTCACTTTCAACTAAGTTTACCATAAATGATCAATTACAACAATTCACTCCTGCCTACAAACACTTGTGGCTATCGTCTGCATCCCTTCTCTTTCCTTTTGCATTTCTATTTTGTTTAGATATCCCTACTCCTAATGCAATTCACTAAACTTCTTATCTTCATCTAATTTTCCTTATTTATCCCGCTTCATTTTGGTTGGGAAGCAGCTATTTTATGTCATTCAAATTACAAAAAGTTTTCATGGTTTGTGAAGAGGAAACTGCGAATAGTCCAACATCACATCTTTTAATCTACGACATAGAGGTGCCCGTTTACGTTGGACAAAATAGCACATAACCCGGACCATAGAGCAATAGGTTTGTACACTTCACAGATGAATCTCGATTTATTTAGAGAGAGTGATTCAGGTTATGCACTCACATGTGGAGAGAACAAAGCACCACATACTATCAATCTAACAATGTTGAAAGACACAGTTATAGCAGAGGTGGAATGATAGTTTGGGCCGTAATCTCTCTCTGGGTGATCATATTGACTTGAATGAACTCCATGGAGGAACTCTGGGTTCCGATCATATAAGTAATTAGTTACAAAACGTTAGATTCTGGCGCTTATAGGGTTTATCCCCTCATATATTTGATTAAGATTGACTGTTGATATATATATATATATATATATATATATATATATATATATATATATATATATATATATATAGTTGGTTATCAACAAAATGTGACTTTCTGTTCATTAGACTGTTAATTAGAGACTATTTAAATAGGTAATAATGACAGCTGAAAGAAATAATAACGCTGGGTTACATAAGTATTGGAGAAGGGGGAGATATAATTTCCATGCTAAAACTCATTCATTTCTATTTTTTTTTTTTAAAAAAAAATTATTTGTTTCTTTAAAATCAAGTAACACATTTTTGAAAAAAAAAATGTTATTATTTCTAAATCGTTCTTGATGTAAAATGTAATATTACTGTTTGTAGCACAATTCAATTTCAAACTTAATGTTTTTATGTTAATTCATTTTCAAATTAGACCTAAGAGATTGATGTACCACAACTTTTGGAGTCAAGTGTAACTACGTCAATTTCAGAGTGACAAAAAAAATTTGATTTTTAGACAGTTTTTCTAAACTGATTCAAATTTTTATATGAAAAATAAATTTAAAAAAAGTGTGTTTTATTCTTAACTGATCCAGTACTAAATTACTCATAATGCTTTGATCTTTTTAAAGATGCTTTTTTCGGGTTCTACCTAACAACGCCCTTTATGTTTTCTTTAGAAATATATTTACACAAATCCGAATCACAATGTTTACTAAAAACTTATCAAGTCTCGATAAAAAAAAAAAAAAAAAATAATTTGAGCTCTAATCCTTATTCAAATATTAGCCTTTGGATCCCAAATAAAAGGATTAACATCAGCGAATGAAATCTTTCATTTTCAGCGATAGGGAACAACTCTTTATATTCTGTTTTCTTTAACAATTTTTCCTCTTCTTCCGCCCTTCATTTTGTTTACATATAAGAAATAAAACAATTACCCATGCTAAAAAATTTATTTGGAAATATTAATACAGTATATTTTTCTTTTCTGTGACTAATTTAATTGTACACACTGATAAAAGAAGAGTCTCTTTTTCTTTTTCTTGAGACATAGTTTCCAATTTTTAAGATGAATCGAATCAGTACACACAACTTTGTTAACCACAAGGGATTTAAGGCTATACTTCAATGTTTTGTGTCAATAAACATCACTAAAATGCTATCACTAATGTTCACCCGATAAATGTTCATAAACATCACTAAAATGCTATTTATGAACATTTATCGGGTGAAATCTTCAAATACTCGATTCAAGAAGTACCTATGTTATTAAATGTAAATGGGATTATTCTCTGTAACCAGCGGCCGTTTTCCATTTTCCAAGAAATACATGAGTATGATGCTCTTTGAGTCCTAAGAGAATCGACTCCATAACTTTTCCAGCCGATGTGATCATCTTCGTCTTTTTTGAAGCAGATTCACCAGAAAACAAGCCAATTTATATTGCTGGATATTTGACTACATGCATATAATGAGGAATACAGATCTTATAAATTATTACATGGCAAAAGTGGCAGCAATCAAATTTTGATAGGGCAACAAATGGCTGTTATATCAAAACTAACTTATGAATCAGTGTCAAATTTATTTTGCTTCTTCTTAACAGATGTCAGTGCTCAGTGATAGCACCTCTTTGCCTCATCAATGTCATCTGTCTTGAAAAACGCTCTCTTCTTGAGCTATCCTTGCATGTATATATATATATATATAATTTCCAATTTAATTATTTTTTGAAGAGGCAAATTTGATATAAATTCTAGCATTTCTATGACATAAATATTACAAATCATGACATAATCCTTGAAGCAAATAAATTAAATGCTGAATTGTTCTTCACGAGGAAAAAAAAACAACACCTACAGAAAGAGTATTCGAATCCTTAATTTTCATCAATAAAATGCTAAAAACAACACGCTTCTATGTTCCTTTCTTACACATAATGGAAAAGTTTCAACTGAAAATAACTAAAAAAACTTTTTTCAATGAGGGTATTTTTTTTTATCTCTGTATGACAAGAAAAAAAATTGAAAAAGTAAGAAAAAGTCAGTTCCATGAGTCAGCTTTATTTGTTAAACTTTAAAGAAGTCTTTAAAATAAAAAAATAAGAATAAAATCCAAGGAATGAAATATTTTTTTTTTTTACCTTTCAGGTAAAAAAAAGTCTTTCCTGTAACTATTACTACTTTTTCTTTTTGTTATTTCCTATTCTTCGATACACCAGATGTTTGATAAAATTTATTTATAAAGCAACGGAATATACGAAGAATACATAAATGCTTAATTTATCAATTTATTTATTTAATGCTTATAGTGATCAAATACAGAAGTGGATTATGTTTTTGTATCGGAAGATCGCATTTATGAATGAATATATTTATAATGGAACCAAATAAATGTAAAGTAATACTTCTTTAATCCAGCATTCAAGGGTTCTGCTCCTTTTATAATCCGGAAACGATCTAGCAGTACTTTTTCTAAAATATTTTCATGTAAATTTGGGCGTTTATTGATCTTAATGGCTATGTTGTGACACCGTGCTTTAAGCATTTTCGTTCGGTGTTTATTCTAAAATAACAGTTATGCTCATGTGCATTTTTTTAAACATTGAATAACTTTGTTACAACTTGATTCAACTGTCATTTTAGATGTTTAATGTTTCTTTTGCGATGTATTTCTTTTTTTTTTTTTTCTGCTGAGTTTTTATTGCAGTAGTTTTAAGGCTTCCGCCTACCGGCCATTCTAATTTCATGACCGTAATGTCAATCCTGTGAAATTTCTGCTACCATCCTCATGTATTTATAATTTTACTTATTTCAATACAATAAAGTACATCTGAAAGAACAAAATATAATAGAACTTTCTGCGGAATTATATTTTCTTTTGATTTTTGAAAATATTTTTAAAGATCAGAAAACCCCCACGAACGAATCATTAAAATAGAAGTAAAAATGTTTTTAAAAATCAGAGGGAAAATGCAATTTTGCAGAAACTATTTTTTCGGATGTACCTTTTGCATTCAAACGAATAAAATAGTGTATGTTTAAGGAATATAGTAGATATTCCAAAGAATTAACATTACGCTCACGAAATCAAAATGGTCTGTAGACAGGAGCCTCAAGCAGTCCGTAAATGGTGTTTTTATTATGCTGAATTTTTACTGTATAGTAGTGTTTTTTGTTTTCTAGTGGGTTACATATCCAGTTAATGCAATTTTACAACCGTGTTTATACAGTGTATCTTACAGTAAAATATTCTCAATGTCCAGTAAACGTTCTTCAATTGCTAATTAAAATTATAAACTTAAACACGTGACCCTCTGTACACAGCAAAAACTAGAGATTATTAATCGTCTGAAAAAAGTTGAACTTTATAACGAGTGACATAAAGATTGGGTTTTTGACATTTATGATATATATGTAATAAGAGAAGTTAAGAGGTTTACTTCTAACTGTTACAGTACAAGTAATATGAAAAAAAATCAAAGTCAATTCCAACTTAGGTCAACAATTTTTTTTTTTATTTTAGTTACTTTTTATTAAATAATTACAATTAATATAAATATGTATATGCATATGACAAAATCACAATTTTAAGTGGAGAAAGAAAATTTTTTCCAGCGATCTACACCCTTCGTCACTGACGGTATTTATTCCTATAAATTTATCTCTTACATAAATATCTTATATAAGATAATTTTTTTTTCTCCTATATAAAACTAAAATTAATTATTTGAAAACCAAATAAAAAAATTTTATGCTCCGACGAGATTCAATCCGAAGGCATGAAAATTCTACGCCGACGCTCTATCAACTTTGCCAGCGCTAGACAAATGACATAGTAGAAACATTGGCTCGTTTTTTAATTCATCCGGTAAATTAAAAGCTTGGAATGCAGTTTAGCCTAACTACCTTTGGTGACAAGAATTATTTGGCGGTATTTTGCCAAATGTGGTTACCCTGGTCCGCTTCGCGGACTTAAAATTCAGCAAAAAAAAAAAAAAAAAAAAAAAAACCCGCCAAGTTGGCGATATTTGAAATCGCGCCAAGTGGTTGGGCTAAACTGCATTTTTACCAATTAAATTTAATTAATGGATTAATATTTGAAAAAACTGTATTAACACCAAGTGTCATCCACTACAAGTTTTAAAAAATGTATTTGAACTTGAGTGGATGAATAAAAAGTATTTTATTAAGGATTGAAAATTTGAACAAGATATATAAATAAATATATATAAGGAGAGTGTGAACTAATCGTTGGAATTTTAAAAAAAAAGGAGGTCAAACGTTTCTTCTAGTCAAACAGTAAAGAAACCTTAACTTGAAGTTCTTGACTCGGATATTTATATCCGAGATTCAGATTGTACGAAAACATATTAAATACATATTTTAATCTTTTAAATTTTTACCTAGAGTGATTTATCATTGGCAACCCCGTTAAAATTACCTTATTAATCCGGAAAAATAACTAATCCGGTATGGTTCCGAACGTGCCGGATTAAAGCGAAACTACTGTACATACAACGGGATTAGACAACACAATTTTTTTCGAAGGCTTATTCAATTAATTTCAAATAACGACATTTAAAAAGGTACATTATCTAGAGAAATATAGTTATAAAATAATGTACACTCATCTAAAAGAATAGGAAACCTTCAATAACTTCCTCAATTCTCATTGCAGTTGGAAAAAATTAATATGAATGTTAACAAATCAAAAGAAACTAAATTGTGGCGTTAATGGATTAATTAATTAATATAGTTTTACTTCTAAAACAGAATTTTTCCTTAATGTAATGCGATTTTTCGGTGTATGGCTTCTTATCACAAAAAAGCCTAAATTACAAACTGTGCTGTGGCACTCTGCTTGATGCAAATTATAGCGAACTACCTGAAACTGACGCCACACACACTTCTGTTCAAATGACCCTGCTTTATGCAGATTAGGGCGGACGTAAGTGAAGCCCCATTTGCCCTAACCTCCACTGCCTAAAACTACAGTAAGCTCTCTAATCCGGCACATTTGAGATGCGATTAGCGATTTCGCCACATTATCGTGTGTCAATATAGTTTTAACGGGATACCGAAGATAAATCACTCCAGATAAAATTTTATATGATTAAAATATGTATTTAATGTGTGTATACGTGCATTTTGCACATGTGAAGACGATATAAATATCCGACAATGTATTTCGTCTCATTCTGGCAACCACAACATTTAATTCAAACATTGAATATTAGTTTAACCAAATATTCTCGTATTGTTAATAAACACAGCACAAACCAAAAACTAATGCAATACAGTGTTATTTAAAACGAGTTGTGACGAATTACTCTAGTTGCAGGCTTACTTTTATTAGTTTCATTCGAAATTGAAGAATATTATCTAGTGGTATGAAACCCGATAGAAAACAAGAAACATTGTATTAAAAGGAAATCTGAGAATTACAATAAACACTGGGTAAGAATGCGAGCAGCGCTGTATCGCGACCTGGTGGACAAGATCAGTACATTTTCAAATGCACACGAAACAATTCAGAATTGAACGGTTCTATTAGTTTCGGTTTATAGAACCTGCCAAACCATCGATTCGGCAGGTTCTATGAACCGAAAGATTATTGTATATATATATAATATATAAATGCACTCGCTATCTTAGAGCTTATTGAGTTTGGGCGCAGTTTTTTGTTCTGCTTAATTTGTGTTTTCTTAAGTTATATATATGGTGATATTATACATTTATTCATAGTATTAATTGCAAAGTGAAATAGTGACATTTCTAAATCAATTCTTTTTAAAAACAGTTGAAGTGCAACGTAGTTCTCTTAGTTTAGAAAATATTCAATTTCGATATTACAGCCAGACATCTCAGTGACTTAAGGGGTCATATAACAGCTTATAAATCTTAACTATTGGTCTAATCATCACTCAATAATAAGAAACGGGAAAAACAGTATGAATATTGTTGGGCGTAAGAAACTAAAACATGTGGCCATAACGATTTTCCTGAATATCACTGGAACTAATCATGATTTAAATGAGATTCACCTAATTCAATATCGGGAAATCACCTAAAAATATCGGGATATATAATTCTAAAAAAATTTTCAAAACTGAAATAATTATACTAATTAAATTAATTAATTAACCTATTATTATAGTTCCCTTATTTTATTAACATTGACACCATTTTATCAAGCTAACAATAAGAATTACAAATATTATTAAGGATATTCCATTTATTCCCTTTTTTCCCACATATCTATTTTATAGTAAACTTTCCTGGAAGAAATAGTCAAATAGATTTTTCAAACAGAATGTTCCACCACAGTGAAGCATAGCAGTTTTAGAATAACTACTACCACGTTCTATAATAACAAGAAAAGAACCACGAATTATTATTTACTATAATTTTAAGTACACTCTATAACAGTACTCTTACATTTATTTTGTCCACAATTAAGCCACTGTTTACTGCTTACCTAGATACACAAGTTTAAAATGAAAATTTTGCTATATAAGAGATGTTTAAAAAAAAGGGAAACATGAAGCTTGTTTTCATAAGGTATCCATCGATTATTCAAGAAATGACTGTTAAAGATATGGTACGAGGCTTGATTGAAATGTAATGTTTCCGTGTCATAGCTTATTTTTTAAATTTTACATCCGATTTTCTCATTTCTTGCCGAACTTCAAAACTGCAAGTGTCCCCTATGTTATGCATTTGTTTTCTTTGTTTCCAAGTGCTGAGAACCGAAGAGAAATAGAGGGCGACCCACATGGAGTGTCTCAAAGTCGGGTTGAAGCAGAGAAGTATCAAGGCACTCGACATTGCGACTTTTACCTCTTTTCAAAGACAAAAGATCATCTTAAGAGACATCACTTTCTTTCTGACCATGAGATAAAAACTTCCGCTAAAGTCTGGTGCCTTCTCCGATAGTTTTCTTCATCTAGTCAGACTTTGGCACAAGTGAAAGGAAAGGGACGAGGATCATACAGAAAGTAAATAATGCGTTAAACAAAGGTTAAGTGCTGCTTTCAGCTGATTTTAACAATAATAATTGTTAAAATCAGGTAATAAAGAAGTAAAGGCCATGTAATATAATTCAAGTCTGGTAATTTTAAGAAAATAATTGCGTTTTATTATCCTCGAAAATACATAATAAAGTGTAGAAAATCATTTGATTTTGAAGACATACAATTTCTGTTTAAAGCGAATTTACAGAAAAATAATAGATGTTATTTTTTTGCGTAAATGATACACGTGTCTTCTTTCGATAGCAAATATTCTGCGTAGATAACGGATATGTTTTTCATGGAAAGCAGATGTTTGGGATTATGGTGGAAATGATTTATCAAATAAAGGAGATATCATCTGGAACACAAATATGTGATAAGAGAAATGTCAATGAACATTAATTGGCGACATGACTGAGCAAGTGAAAGGGAAAGGAAATTACATCTTATACTCATAAAAGCAATTTTGATATTTTTTTATCTTATTTGTCTCTTCTGGCTAATTATGAAGGGGTATCGTTAAGTTTTCATTGTTATGAAGAAATAACCGAAATATCTAGATAAAATTTATTTTGTATATTCATTGTTCCTTATGTACATGGTGTAGTAAGTTACAGCTATTCATGCTGATTCGTTTGGTTTCAGAAAACCGTATATTGAAGTAATCCACAGTATCAAAAGTTCTAATTATTACTAAAATAATCTCGAGATAAAAACTCAATTCTTATTTATTATTCTTTAGACTTCTCCCTCCCTCTCTCTCTCTCTCTCTCCATAGTCGCCATCCAAAATTACATATTTCTCCCAACATTTCCGATTGTATGCAATTTTTGGTGGCTTAGCATATTGTTGTATTTGGCGACCCTTAAAACAAAATTTCCAATTTCGTCACCCCATTTCATTGCTGATGACGTCAACGTCCTTCAAAACATTCTTTTATGCCAAATAATCAACAACAAAAAATATTAGTAGATTCATATAGTTTTTAATTTAATATGAAGAAATAATTTAACGAAAATTTCAAACCACGTTTTCATTTAGATATGCAACATTATTATAAATACTGTGAATACAATGAAAGTTCTTCATCATGCTCTTAACAAGAATCAACTCTATACAAATATATAAGAAACATTGACAAATGACCTTTATTTTAGTTAAAAGAATTTTCGGAAATATGTTAATTTTTCTTTATATTAACTCCAAAAGATTTTTCGATATATTTTAAGTAACTTTTTAAGAAGAAGCTTTTGTGAAGAGTTTTTAATAATAACACTTGAAAATATTTAAGCAGAAGGCTAGTTATTTAACCATTTATTTCAAAATAATAATTATTCTGAATTTCGTAAAATTCTACAAGATTACTAATGATAACAGAACAAAAACTTTTTTACTGTATATAGAGATGGCAGGACTTCACTGATCGCGTTTTTATTTAATACATGGCTTTAAATCAAATATACTTTCCTGTCTGAACTGTAATTAGGTAAACTTTCGATCGCAAACACGAGGTATTGTGTAAACTATCTTTTAATCCTAATGCTGCTTGTCGGGACCTTAGTAGGAAACCGGAGTTGCTTCACCATTAGTGACTGTACTGTTAATTATGCATTGAATGTATCTTTCCTGTAATTAGGGATGCTTAAAAATTATTATCTCTTATGAAAACGGAATTAATTATCTTTCAGTTTCCTCCTTAAGTACGTTAACTAATTAGACTCACTGTGTTGATGAGTCTAATTAATGAATGTTTAAGAAGGCATACAGAAAGCTCTAGAGATAAAGAAAATCAAATACGAAAGTGCTCTTGAAGAAAACAAGTGACCAGGAAGGGAGATATTAGAACATTTAGGAAGTTAGCCTTTTCTAACAAAAAATAATTAAGAGTTTGTAACGCCTTCTTTCCTTTGCAATTACTAACTTGATTTAGAAAAACACAAAATTATACTGTTTGATTATGACGTTGGGCTATTCGAGGGTTTCTTTTCACTAACCTCTGGGACTTTTTGGTAAATTGAATAGCATACAATTACAGCTCATTGTCAAACAAATGAAACGTAATTGAGCAAATTAGATGAAGATAAAAAGTGCGGTGAATTGAATTAGAGATAGTGATATGTAAATAAAATAGAAATGAAAAGAAAATGAAGAGAGATAGATGATAGCGACATACTGATAGATGTTGTAGATGTTCAGTTTAATCGTTTATAACGAAAGTAATTGGAAGTGATTCCTAATCAGAATAATTGGAATTGAATCTTCTGTAATAGAGAAGTACTTGAATCGGAATGAGTGATTTGGTAAGCTAAGACTTTATTATTTGAACATAAATTAGTAACAAGGGATTCGAGAAAGGGCTATCTTGCATATTTTTTGATAGATTGAAAGACAATGAAGTGTGTTGTCCTGCTCTTACGTATCTTTAATTTGAGTTTTGAATTTGTTGACTAACTCATTATACTTTAAGTTAGATGTAGAGTAAAGTAATGGAAGGAGACCGTCACAAAATGATTAGCGAGTTCAAAATGATGATAACCAATATATTGTTTTCAAGTTACGAATATTTAAAGCTCATTCCTTATTCCTCTATTCTCAGTGACAATTAATTTCTATTAAGAATATCAAATTAATATTCTTCTTTACGAACAATCCGGGTTCGAGTCTTTAAAAGAAATGAAGATGATGGTTCGAGTCATTAACACTAAGTAGAATTTTCTTAGTTGTGATCCTAAAACTTCACAAGCTTAGCAATACGGCCACCGTTCCCTCATTTATAGTTTCAGCTCTACTCTTTCTATAGCTAATTTCCCCCTAACTCAGTAATAAATTCTTCACTGCTTACACATGCATATACACAATTCTATTCATTACGCCTCACTAAATATAATCTAGTTTACTTAAGTCACGCAGCTAACTCATCGGTAAAAATTTTGAATTAACACAACATCATAATGAAGTCCTAAAGTGTTGGTTGAACAGAAATAACGCGACTGTGTGTCGCATTATTAGATAAATTCTCTTTTCATGAGTTAAACTCTCAATGGTTAAGGAGAAAAATGTAGGATAAGTAAAAAACCTGATTTTGAGGCTTCCGATCATCAGCTATCTTGATTTTGAGAACGTAATCTGACTCGTTTGTTGATCTTATGGAATTTCTAATTATCATCTCAAATATAGATACAATTGTATAAAAGCTTTTTCTTTTAATGCAAAAAAATATTATTATGATATCAATCACTTTATCTGATAAGACTCTGAATAGTTACGGAGAAAAATATATACAAGTTAAAGAATTAACGATCCTAGATATTTAGGCTTTCGACTACTAGGTATCTTGATTTTGGTAACGTAACGTTTATCTTATGGAATTTTTAGAAAACTAATCAAATATAAACAGTTGTATTTAAATGAATGCAAATTAATGAGAATAATATAGCAAAAACAATGAAAGTTTATGCTTCATTGCATTTATGCATCAATTTTTGATTATTTTTTTTTAATAGACTGTTAAGATTTGAGAATCTCAGAGAAATCATTAAAAAAGAGAAAATAATGCTTTCGATAATGGAAAGGGAAAAAATATTTCGGGAGAAAATTCTTTACTTCTTATTTTTATGAGGCAATATATAATATTTCAATCAATTCAATCGTCTAGATTTGAGGCGAGTATTGAAAATGATTAATAGATGACAGTTTTTTTAAAAAAATTTCCTCACTTTGCATGGAAAATATAACTCATGGAAGAAATTTCATGTCACAAATTTGCTAATTATTCCCTTCTCTTTAACAGAGAAGATATTTCTAAGAATGGGAGACAAACGGATATATTTTTTCCTTGCAAATTTTTAAGCCTAGTGATAGGCATTTATTTTACCTAGGAACAGACATTTATTAATTTCTTGAAGCTGATGTACTATATGCATGAAATGACACTATTTTTATGCAAATTTTAATTAGGCCAATTGCTGTGCCAGCCTAAATGCCACACTTATGAATATAGCGAAAAACACTGAGATTAGCTTCCGAGAATATACTACTTCTAAATATTTTTTCAGAGAATCATTAGCTTTCTTAATATACTTGTTATAATACAAAATGATTCAATACATAGTGAAAAATAGGTATGATAAAATTCAAAAAATGTATTATGCCATTTTTAAAGCTCGTCTTCCTACTCTATATCCTTCTTAATTACTTTTTTTATGAAAAAATTGGTTGCGAATAATTATCAAATTTCAGCCATCTTCGATTTTTAATTTTTTTTTTTTGTATAGATACTTAATTTAAGCCTGAAATTTGGAATCTGAAGACAGAATTTGATGTAAGAATATTAAATTATTGAAATGGAAGTTACATAAAGATTTTACTGAAAAACACTTAAAATATGATAACTTGCAAAAATTAAAATTATAAGAGATTTGTTTAATTATTAACTTCATTTCAACGATGATTTTAAATGTTAGGTTAAATTAGAAGAAATGACTAATATCAATAAATATAATTTTTTTAAAAAAAATTTCAATTAAAAACTTAAAATAAATTTTTTGTTGGCCATAACACGCTTTAAAATTAGATACTTAACATTCACGCACTAAGAAAAATTTTCAGATGTAGTGTTCTACATTCGTACCTTGAATGGGACAAATTGATCCACTTTTATAATTTATTTTTTCTCGTGGGTTTTTATAATGACATCTTATCTTTTATGTATTCCTTAGATAGATGAATTTCTTTAGTTCATAGATTTTTTTTTACTTTATATATATATATATATATATATATATATATATACAGAGAGAGAGAGAGAGAGAGAGAGAATAGTTTAGCAAAAACAAAAATTTTACCCGACTGGGTCAAATAAACCCATATCATTAATATGCATCATCGAAGACTTGGACCGAATTTTTAAGTGTAACATGAAATGAAGTGAACTGGTCACATGATTGTTTAGTTTATTTCTTTCAAAGGCGGGAAGATTATTCGCTGAACTCTGAAAGCTCTAATATTCTGTAAATAATTTAGAATTTTAGAATGTAACTTAAGGTAATTGAAATATACTTAATCAATAAAGAATCTACACCACTCCTTATCTGAATTTTTTGTGGAATACCTGCTAATGTTCTACATGTTATTTATAATAGATTGCTGCAAAGATTCTCTACAGCCAAATCAGCACAACCTGAATATTTTTGGTACTCCATAGAGGTAAAAAGTTCTGTATTTACTGTAAATGAAGTGACATGTACAAAAATACATATAAAAATAAATTTAGTATTTTTAGATGGTCAGCATTTCAAATAATGATCGATAGAAGTCACTTTAAAGTTATTAACAAGAGATTGCTAGCAGCAGAGATTAAAGTAATACCTGTGACAGTGGTGTCTTCATTAAGTCCCCTACTTTCTTCCACAAACTCAAGATTAGAAATATAAATTTTTACTGAGTTTTTAGAGCAGAGTTCATTGCTATTGAGAAAGCATTTAATGCCATTAAAACCTAATTCATTCAATGATATTTGGATCTTGTTAAACTGCCTCGATGATCAAAAGCACCTGATGAATTAAACTGAGGTCGACGATAGAGTTGCTGTTTCAATTCTTAAGACCCTCAAAAATATTTCGTTGCAATATGGGATATTCTTCCAGTGGGTTACGTCTGATAAAGATTTATTTGGTAATGAAATAGCGAATAATTTGGCTAAAGAAAGAGCCTCCATGCGTTCTATTAGATCCACATACTTATCTCATCTCCCTCGAAACTTATTCAAATATAATATCAGCAATTATGAAAGACTGATTCGACTCACTAATAGTACAACAGGCAACCTCCTGGTACTATTCTTTTTATAAAGAGGGATAGAGTGGTACGAATCTCCATTTGTAGTCACACCAGAAATCTTATTCACATGGGAGTAGAAACCTTTTCAGACTTGTACCAATTGCCATTTTTCCTACGTATATCCAAAGCATCTTATAAATTGCATGGGACTTGACAGACGAAGTGTAATTATTTCAGCACGGCTCATGAATGATTTCTTGAAAATCATGGTCTAGCCTTCGACATGACTTAGTGGAATAAGTTACAACAGCGATTGGGCTGTTAAAGGGGTTGGCAAACATGAATAAAGGTGGGAATAAAAGAGGAAAATTTAAAAGAGATAAAATGTACTGCTTTCTTTAATAAACCCCTAGGAAATAAAGCCTTATATAAATATATCTTATGAGTCAGAATAAATATAGTGGCTTAGATAAACAATATGGGTCTAATGGACCTAGAAGGGGGAAACGTAACTTGTTTCTATAAAGAAGAAATATTAAGGGGAGAGGGAAATGACTGTGTGTATATGAATAGGCTTATTAAGATGTCATTTATGTTGGGCTTATTATTGTTATTATGAATGTTTACACGTTTATTGGCTGCGATGAAGAATATATTTATTTATTTTTACAAATTTATATATTTTTATAATTGCTTAGATGATTAAATCTTTTAATTAATGACTTATGTCACTTTACAACAAAATCAGTGATACTCCCAGTAGAAATGTATTTAATTCTAAATGATATCGAATGCTGATCATGAATAACATCAAAGAAAAGCTGAATTGGCAATTATTTTTTGTAATATAGGAAGCTGAACATGTACGCCTTAATACCTCACTAGAACTATACATTCCGTTCGTTATATTCAGATTTTTTTTTTTCCTAAATAAATACAATAGGAAACATTAAATACAGAGGAATAAGTCAAAAACAACCATTGTGATTTAATTAACACTAAGTATTTTAATAGTTTTTACTATATTTCTATTTAATTTAGACTTGTGATGTGTGCATGAATTATGTATTTATGAAAAGAAAATAATTTAGGCCAAATAATTCCCTGAAAAAGAAAGTTACAATATGTTCAATTATAATTATTAATAAAGTCTTACCAAATTCCTCGCAAATATTCGAAGAATTTTTTTTATCATAAAACTAAAGTCAATTTAGCTGTTTATTATCTAACAATTCTCATTTACTTACACATTATCAAAAGCATAATTATGCGGTATTATAACTATAAGCCCTTTACTGCACATGTCTCGATTTTATGAACCAATTCGCAAATGATGGATTTAAATGGACATGTCGACTACTGTAAATTAGTGATGCCTTTTAAAATATGGTGTTATGTTTTGATTGAGTGGAAACTTTTAAAGCTTTCAATAAAATAAAAATGATTTATAATACTATTTCTAAGAAGTAAACGATAAAAATCAATCATTTTTATAGAGATTGTATGTTGAATTCTAAAAACTTTTTGTTATATTTGCAAAACAATTTGGGTAATTGTATTTTCTAGTAATACAATAATACCCCGTAATAACTCTGCCATTAATGATTAATTTAAAATATCTTAAATAATTCTGATTTCCATGAATTCCGATGTACTGTTTATTCCATGGCAATCTTCTTGAAGTACTCAAAAAGAAATACTCCTGAAGTTCAAAAACGATGGCAACTTTTGACAATAAATAGAATGAAAACAAATGACTTTGCACCAAAAATCAAATTAGTATTTAAGATTAAAATGGAAGATTAAATATTTAAGTAGGCGATAGTACTTTTTTCCAGTTATTGAAATTAGAGAAAATGACAAGTTATTGCATTAAATATATCTTAATAAAAGAAAATGTAATTTTTTTGTTATTTGTACCACTAAATTAAAACAAAATAAATCTATAAATATTAATGTATCCTCAACATTAAGTAACATTTTTTCGTAACCACCGCAAAAAGTATTCCTAAGATGATAACAATTTACTTTTCCTCAATATAATAAAAGCGAGAGTTCTTTTACCATATACTTAAATTTTAAGAGCTTTACAACAAACCTTACTGCGCCGCTCAAAATATGGCTTCGTTCGCCTTTGCATCCCCAAGCGTCTTTCAAACATATCTTAAGAATTTATTGACGCTCTGTGGCAACAAGATAAAGTACCTTTTTTTCCGTGAAAAAAGAACAATAATTCCAAAAGAATTTTCAACGTTTCTCATCTCCAGTGCTCGGCGTCTAAAATCAGACCCATAAACAACGAAACTTTCCACTTTTACCCCATTTTCTTCTTTGCCGTTTAGTTCCTTTTTCCTGTTTTTCCTCCTTCCTCCCGAAGAGGCAACCCATTCCCAGGAATGGTCTGGAACGTTACTTCGCCTAAACTCTTAATCGATGCCATTCCGATGTAATCGAAGATCATTGTCCGCGTTCTTGAAGGAGAGGGCCGACGTTTTCCGAACTTGTTCAATGGTTCGGTATCGTAATCGGAATCTTCATCGATATTTTTCTTCCACTAGCATTCCGCCCGTTCTTTACTTCATTTCGCTTTCGTTTATTTTATTTATTCTCTTTTTTTCCCTTTTTTGCTGCTGTTACGGGTTTTTTTCCCTATCCCCTCTTCTTTCCGTTAGTATCTCTCTTTTATTTTATTTTATTTATTTTTGGTCTTTTTTTTTTATTATCTCTGTGAGATGCTGCGGCGCTAAGTGGAGATGCAGGGGAAAAAACAGAAAAAAAAACAACAACCCAGGAATGAGTAGAAGAAGAGGGGAAATCGAGATCAAAATCATCTAAAGGGTACTGCATTTTCTTCTTCTGCTTGCTCTGTTCCATTTCTTTCCTGTTTTAGGGACGATCTCGAAATATACGGAAGTTACTGAAATTCGTAATCAGGTAAGCGAAAATCGGGATATAGTTTATTCTGAAAGTACACAATCGTATCAGAGCAAATCATGTTCAACCATTTTCATTCCACTGATCTCCAATGCTATTCACCCCTTCAACACACGTCCTAGATAGTAATTTAACCCAAAACGCCTTATTTTCTTTAAAATTTCTGGAGCTGTAATGAAAGTCCTGCCATCGAACATGTCCTTCCTTTGCAAGATTTTGCTCCGTAATGGAAGGAGTCATAAAAGAAATGGCAGGATTACAGAGTAATGCCAATTCACTGTACTATCAATACTATTTGGAACGTTTTATCCTCTAAGCTTGCCGATAAGAAAAGGCCAAGTTAGGAAAAAAATGGTGTATTGAAACGCGAAACAAAAATGGCGGACTCACAACTTTTTGGAAATGATATGGAAAATTATATTATAAAGAACTATAAAATGAATAAAAAGGCTTTGAAAGTAATATCAATTTCCGGAAGTATTAAAATTATTTTTCACATTCAACCCGAGAAGCATGCCAAAAAAGATGCCAAATTAAGGGATATATCTACTGAAGATCATGTGGGAAAAAATGCTGGCTAAGCAACTGTGTTGAGAATGCGCATAATTGGAACTTACGTTGAGGAATTTTTGAGCTCCTGTTGAAATATGCATGCATTTATAGTTTTAAAAAGGAATCTATTTTTATATAATCTTTATTTTAATCCATAAAACGCTTTTTAGAAGTGCAATAAAGAGCATCCAAAAAAGCGAGAATTAAATTTTTCTTTCGATACTTCGAAATATTCATAAATAGGTTTTAAAGATCTAAAAACCCATAAGGGTATCTTTGAATTAGGTATAAGGTTTTCCAAGACTCTGGAGGGGAAAAGTAACACAAAAAACAACGTAAAAATTACTTGGTTTGGGGACTTGAAAGGATTAATTCTATTTTCGTTAATTTAAATGGGAAAAACTACTTCGATTCGCGAACGTTTCGCCTTGTGAACCGAGTCTGGAAGCGAATTAGGTGTATGAGAAGAGGTATGATTTTATTTATTTGTTTACTTAAACAACAAGCATAGAAGAGAATGAATTGTAATGCTTCATCGCGTTCATGAATCAATGAATGATTCAAAGGCTTAGTTCCTGAAAAGGAATTTCACTTATGCATAGCTATCGATGGAATGAATATTACTACTGGCGCTAAGAATATTTTTTGTGCAAATGAATTTTACGAAAGGAATAATTTTAAAAAATGTAAGTTTGCGACTCTTTCAGTAGTCTGTTTCATAGCTCTTACCTTAGAAAATGCCTTGATCACAACAAGCCTTCACAACAAGTTCCTCGGAACGAACAAATTAGATATCAGTTTAGCCAAACCTATGCAAACATACTAAATCTCTTTATTGTTGTATAAGGAGGATTAAAATTTGAAAATCACTTATTTAAATATGCCTTTAAAATTGTGTTTAGTGCTTGCATTACGATAATACCAATTATTTTTAAATGCTGGCTGTTTAGTTTAGTAACCCATTTTAAATTAAACAGAGACGTTTACTCAAAAGCATATGAATTCACTAATAACGTACGGAATTTATTAACAGCAAATAAGCAAATAGTAAATAATGAATTCAAGGAATAACATTCAAGAATAAATTTCTACCGCAGACATTCTCCACATCATTCTTTCTGCAATGAGCGCCATTTTGTTTAATAATAGAATATAACATAATTATTATTTGTTGTTGCCACTTGCATAGTACAAACTTCAGTGAAAAATTCAGTTTCAATTATGATAAAAACTTAACGACGACAATAATTTTATTTTTCACTATTTTGCAAAGAATAACCATAAAATAAAAAAAAAATTCAAGTATCTAACTGTATTTGGATTAATGACTGTAAATATGTTTAGTTCTAAATTTCTTACGCCTTACCTAATTGAGTCATAGTTGTTTTTAAAATATTAACTAAAAAACGAATATACAAAAACAAAAAATATTCATAGAAATGCTGCTATGAAAAGGAATTAGATCTAGCTTTTCAATAACATGGTTCATCAATTAACGGAAAATGAAAATAGTTCTGAAATAACTTTCTCGAAATCGTTTTGTTTACTAGAACTGGCACCAATGATTCTAAGAAAAACTTGATCTTAAAATTTATATATATATATATTCTTCAATAGCTAAACAAGAAATAAAATAGCGTCGTTCTGTTTTATTGTTTTGTTATCCCACGTGATTGATGGAAGTGGCTAATCTTCAAGAAATTGTTGGTTTGCGGAAACCTAGATATATAAAACTTTGAAACAGTTTTCTTGAGCAAACTTGATACATAGAATATATTTTTCTACGGTTCAGTTTTACTGAATAATTCATTCTCTCTTCTTTGTGTCTTATAAATCGAATTTCAAATTAAAATCAAAATGGACATTCGCATGTCGCCAGACGATCAAAATCACTTCGTTACTATCAATCATGCTGTTGGATCTTTGTAATATGAGCAATAACGGTATTCTATAGTAAAATATAAGTAAAAACCCGAATAACACGGTTTTTACTTTCCTAAAATATAGCGTTCTCTTCAACTCAGAGATCTAGAGCAAGAAAAAGGAGCTGTGTTCCAAAAATAACAAAACATACCGTTATTTTTTCATATTAGGAGAAATATAATTATTAAAACAATTTTAATCAAAAGAATTGCATATTGCGAAAAGTAGAATTATCTCTTGATTTAAAAGTAATGCATTCTGGTCCATAACTTTTTTTTTTTTATTCGTAACCGATTTGTATAATACTTCAGGTATTTGAAAGCTGCATTTATACTACACGTAATGCATCATTCATACTTTTCGTCATAGTCCCAACCTCTTTCCAAGCACTTGAGCGAACAAGAGACTGATCGCTCAAAGAAACGGGAGAAATACATGTATAACACCTTTCGGCGAAAGTATTATATATTAATATTTATTAAATGCTTTCTACTTCATCCCTAACAAGCACCGTTTACGGGGGAATTTTTCTCATTAATAAGATAACTTCAATCTCTGAATTTTCTTCAGCATTATCTTGACTCTATGCTCTATTTTATCGCAAAAAACCCCCCAAAACAAACAAAAAATCTGTTATTTTAGGAAAAATTTAAATAACACGCAATGGAAAAAACACTGAGTTGAGTTATAAGAAACAAAGAACATTAAAAAATCAAATTTTAATGTACGCTAAATACTTCATGAACACAAATTGTACATTAAATTATAATACATTTCAAATTTCTGCAGATAATTATGGCACAATATAGAAGTTCAAAAATTTCTACTTAGGTACTTGGTTCGTCCAGAAAGTAAGTTCCCCAGTAACCGTAAAGTGACACAAAACAAAATTGCGTAGAAGCATATATGAAATAAATACAGAACTCTTTCAGATATCTCTTAACATAAGAGCTACCAGAATTGAAGCCCGTGTCATACCGTCTGGATTATATTTGTATACCATTGTCGAAGAGATCCGCCACCTATTCCGAAAGGCCCTTTCCAAGTTCTCCAGTGTGACACAGTAATGATCAGCTTTTACCATTACGTCCATAGATAGGAACCAACACAGTTTGCCTGACTTTGGTCTGATACTCAATCAAGTAAATTATGTGTTGGACCGACAGAGTGTTCTGCTCATTCACTACCTATCTAATAATATTGATACCAAGAAAAAAAACCTAAGGCTATTGGATCTTGAAATAGAGTACATTGTCAAGTTTTAGTTTAGTTTTTATTAACATCGCACTAGAAGCAACACGAGGGCTATTGGCGATGGAACTCGTAATTTTGAATCTCGGTTAAGTGAAGAAGACGACACCTGAGCTGGTCCTCTCCTCTCCTAGCTTCCACATTATCTTGAGAACTTTGAGCCTCGACAGATTTAACGTGTATCATCCCCGGCTACATGGCAGTAGCCGGGGCCAATGATTGAACTAGCGACTCAACGAAAACAGCCAGTCACGAGTCCGAAACCAAGGCCACAAGTACATTGTCTAGACAACCTATCTAGGAACTTAACGGTGAACACTAACCGTTACTGTACTACACTGGAAAACTTACGACGGGCCTTTCGGAACAGGTGGGGGATTTCTTCGACACCCATACACAGAATGATATGGGCTTCAATTATGGTGGTTCTTATGTCGAGAAGTAGCTGAAAGAGCGCTATAAATTTTTCAATATATACCGGTCACCCAAATGAAATTGGTTCTACTGGTAGTTTGACGAAGGATTTAGTGATAGCAGTGTGTCAATTATGTGTAATAAATAAAGATCCACATAAGGAATATAATGGATATTCATAGTTGCTTTGAAGATTGATACATTCGTCTCTATGGTTAGCGAGACGGCGGATACCCTGGATAAAGAACTTCCCTGATTGCCAGATGAGATTCTTCTTCAACGGCGATCCGAACCACATTATCGTTTGCTAATTTGCTTTTAAGGCTTTTTTAATGTACAAAAGACATGGTAGTAGTCCCAAGGTGAGAAGTCAGAGGGATATTCGAGAACTTTTTATAGAATTCAATGTATTAAATAGTTCCAAACAGTATCCACAGGAGGACGTTGTTATGCAGCAGAATAATCCCTTTGAGCAACATGTCGAAGATTCTTGATTACTGTTTTCATTTTGTGTGTAATACCGCTGTAGGTGGTGGCATACACTTTCATAGATAAGAGTGTGAATAGGTCTTTTCTTGATAGACGGAGATGTTACTATCTCACGTGAAGTGATTCGCCGATTCTCCACATTGTCCACTACGGTAATTGTTCCTTTGGTGATAATCACATTCGCTTGACAAGTCGAGGTCTGTCATCCATACTTATTCCTCCTCTATGAAATTCACTGCACTATTAGAACATTGAAGTGCATGAAAGACACTCCATCATATACACATTTGTCAAACGTTAGCCACCGTATATCAAAAAGATGATAAGGAAATAACAAGTTAAACCAAATTTATATTTTACTGAATTTCTTAACTTCCTTAGAACTTTCAGTAGAAAATGAAACTCAAATTTATGCCTTTTTTTTTTTTTTTTTAAATTTTGCATCGGAGAATTGATCAGTTTTAATTAAACTGAAACACTTAATAAATCAGTGTTAAGAACATACTTGTTTTTTCATGGAATAAGATTTCGAATTTTAAGTATTTACAGTAGTAGATTTAGCATATGAAAATATCTCAGTTTATCATCACATTTTTAATGTTAATAGGCAAAAATCCCCTGACATTTTTCATTTGTAAAACTAGGCTAACTTAGTTCTAAGAACTCAAATCTAATGTCACACAGTAATGTGATTGTTTTGTTTAATGTCACCCTTAGAAGCGACTCGAGAGCCATTAGTGATGGACTTCGTAATTTTGAGCCTTGGTCAAGTGACGAGGATGATACCTGAGTGGCACCTCTCACTCCAAACTTCTACACTACGTTAACGGGAGGACTTGGGACCTCGACTTTATTTTACTTGCATCAATCCGGTTACATGGTGGATCTTTAGCGGCATCAGGGCTCGAACCCACCACTTGACAAAAAAATACGCCGTGACCATGACCGTGACAAGTTACCGTGACCCACACAATTCGTTGGAGGACGTAAACAAAGATTTATGAAGTGCTCAACATGTCGTACACTTAAGGGACTGTTGTTTTGAAAAACAACATGTTATTCAAGGCAGCAAATCAACGATACTAAAACTATTAACAGAATTTATGCCGTAAGGTTTCTTGCAAAATAATAATGCAGTAAAAGCTTGCAATAATTTAATTGCATGTTTTTTTATGGTTTTTGCCAAGTATGTCAAAATCACGGAAGAGCCAACATAATAGCATTGTAACAAAAATTCTCCTAAAAATACCATAGTTTAAGTTTCAAAAATTTTAATTATACATAATGGTGATAACGAAATCACAACATTCCCCAGTAAACTGTTACTAATCATGCTGAATCAACACACCATTCTTCTTACCTATAGCAAAGAATATTTAATATCTATAGCAGCCAGTACTAAAGTCTTACCTACTGAGCTATCAGTTTTTTACCGCTTTGCTTGGTGAGCGTAATATTTTATTTTCCGCTTTCAGAGAACAAAAAAAAAGTTTATTAATGTTGTACTCAATAATTCATACAATTATTCTGTATCTGATAAGAAAAGTTAATATTTAAGAAAAAATATATATTTCTATTTCCATTTCTTAAAATCATTTTCTTGTTAACAATTACTTATATATTTTAGGTACTTTCATTCTGTTGTCTTTTCCGAAACCGGGTGGCAGTAGAAGCTAGCGAAAAAGGGCTGAAGGACATCGATATCTCCCAGAAAAATAGAAATAGAAACATTTCTGCCAGCAAAAGACAAATTTATCATCTTGGTTCATAATACAGCTAGCTACTGGTAAACCAAAGTTACATTATATCAAAGGTCAATAAGAAAAATATATAAGTATTACAATACAACGCTTCTACAAAGTTAAATTAAGAAAAGAAAAGCTGTCATAGAATGCTATAAAATTACAGTTATTAATATTTTTTGGTTTGGTTTGGTTTAAGACAACTGTACAGCACGGGTATTCAACCTTTTAAAGTTCGGGGAACCCTTTGAACTTACTATTTTCTTCAAGGAACCTCTTGATCAAAGAGAAGAAAAAATAGATTATGAAAGCTTTATCCTACTCAAATTTACAAAATTATTATTGCATCTCCATTTTATCACATCAGAAACATCTTAATAAGATAATGAATGGTAAGATAGCTAGTGTTTTTTTGGTGTTTTTTCTAAAATATATTCTATGAATAATAAACAAAAGCAACAATATTTTAAGTTATAACAAATTAATAAAAAGAAGTTGAAATTAATGACTTGGCTGTGATTGTTTTTATTGCAAAGTATTTTTATGTCTAGAATAAATGTTGAAATATGTATCCTAATGTCATCTTCAGCATCCAATCTATTTCTGTGTTTTGTTTTTATTGCAGCGTACAAAGAGAAAGTTTTTTGTATATCTAGGTTGAAACATATGACATTAGTTGTATCACAGCTCATTTGGTAATTTCGGGATATTATTTTCTAATGTCAATATAAAAATGCATATCAACTTGACTAAAATTTGGTTTCAATCGAGTGTCGGTCGATAAATCAGTTTGCTGTTCTCTTTCTTTTATTAGGAGTTCGGAGGTGTCACAGTCTAGAGAAGGATCTAAGATAATTTTTCTATTTGAACAGGGAAATATTTAAAAAATGGTTTTTGAAGATCTGGTAAATGTTAGTCAAAACTAATTTTTACATTTTTATCGGGATTAGCTTTACCGTCTGATAAAATATTATGCAAATTAGGAAAGTATTCAGTATGATCTTTGAAAATGCAATCTGCCCGAAATTTCAATTTTTTTTAAAAAAAAAAAAAAGAGGCGTCAATTTTACTTTTCTCCTTGAAAATAGTGGAATAAGTGGCTAAATAAGTGGGTGATTCTTCACCTGAGCCAAAGAATGGAAACTAATATGTGACCTAATGCGTCTCGATTTATGTATTTGAAGCATATGATTTTTACAAAATTTAAGATCTTATTTTATCCAGTAAATATTTATTTATATTTTTTACAAGTAAACTGCTTTAAAGAATTCGATCAATCATAAAAATTAAAATTTTACTAAAATTTTGTCACTTTGATTAAGCAAATAGAGAGTTCTAGCAGAAGCCCTATCAAAGTTCCAAGGAACCCAATTTCAAGACCTCTGTTGTAAAGTAAGAGAAGATATATTTATACTTGCTTGACCTTCCAACCTCCAAAAGGTCAAGAAACTCTGGGAGAAACGTATAACTTTGAATTATGACTATGTAGAGTTGTCTTAAGAATAGTAAATAAAAAATAAGTTTATATCTCTCAATTAAGTTTTAGTAATAATTAAAATGTTTGCCAAGACCCAGGATAATAATTAAAATTTTAATACCGCGGATTACTTCAATCTACATCTTCCTGAAACAAAACGTGAATAGCAGTAATTTGCTATATTAAGTACATGGGATCAGCTCCCATTAATTACTGGCCATTTTGATTTCATGGATGTAATGTTAATCCTATGGAATTTCTACTTACCATCCTCAAATCTTTACTATTTGATCTATTCGAATGTAATAAAGTGCATCTAAAAGCGCAACAAAATAATGAAAGCTTCTGCGGAATTACTTTATTCCTCCGATTTTTATTAATATTCTTACTTATGTTTTAATGATTCGTTTATGAGTTTTTCCGATCTTTAAAAAAATATTTTGAAATATTTTTAAAAACCGGAGAAAAATTGTAATTCTTCAAAAGCCTTCATCCTTTTTCTCTCTCACAAATGCATTTTATTGTATTCGAATAGATCTAATTGTAAAGATTTGAGAATGGTAATCGAAATTCTATGGGATTAACATTACATCCACGAAATCAAAATGGCTGGTAAACGGAGGCCTTTTAATATGCAGAATAAATTTTATCCCGAAATCTCAGTTACTTCTTAATAATAATTAAAACTTACAATAACCCACGTATAGTATGACCCGCACGACGTTTACTTATTAGAAAATAGGTGATGGCAGAAATTAAGTTTGTCACATCTGGTTCACGTAATACAGAAAAATCGCTGGAAACCGATATCTGCATTCAATTTCCATTTTTAACTTACAATTTTCTTCCTAATTGAAACTGTCATCACGTCTCATATTTCAAGGGTCAAGTTTACTCGCCAGTAATGCATCTCTGTTTGAATGAAAATTTCAAAAACTTGTCAACTGCTTTTCTCTCGCGTTATTATTCAAATATTTATATTTTAAGAGCTTCTGCTACGAGTAAAAATACTCCAATCAGTCTCGGGATAATTAGGTTTTGTTTCAACTCTGTTTCACCTTATTTCGATAAACGACCACAAGCCTCAGGTGGAGCTAAATTAAATCCGGTGGCATCTTCACCTTTCCCCCTCCCCTTCCAAATGGAGGGAAGAGAGAGGGGAGGACTGGAAACAGAGTGCGTTCGAATCTTCGACGTCTCTCCTAATGAAGGCATTAGGCATTAATTAATTAGATAGAGCCACTCAAGACATATTCAGGATTTCGATGGGCTCTCTTCCATTGATCGGGGGCATTCGGCTGTTTCCGGTTCACTCCGGCGTAATTGGCGCGCGAATGGCGACGACTGATTGGTGTCACTCGTAGTTAGGGAAGTGTCGTGGCTCCACAAAAGGAAACAGGAGGGGGGGGATGATAAATTCACGATGTTTTGAAGAGGTCTTTGCAAGAAATGTGTGTCACAGATTCCCTGTAAATTTTTCCGTCACCTGCTTAAGTTTGTTGAGTTACAGTAAGTCTGACCTGTTAAGGCATGTTGTATAAGAAAACGGACATAACATTTCTGTTTGAGGCATTTTTTTTTAAATTAGTTTTACAGTATGGATCCTATTTACAACTAAAATATTAAAGTTTTTCTCGGTCCATTTACTTAAGAATTTCACTTGGTTACACCAGTTAAGTTAAAGTCTATCTGAGCCTAAGAAGTCCCATCAGGCTGTGCCCATCTACGTTTTTGTAGCCTTTGGGCCTTGGGCGCCAGTTACAATAATCTGTTACTTTAAAATAGGTGTATCAAGGTCACTCATTTTCGTTTCTCTTCCATCTGTTACCATGGCAGCGACTAATTTACCATCGTCATTGCATTTTTTAACACTTCAGTTGAGGTCTGAATTCCTTTGAGTTTGGACGTGCTTTATGTTGAATGTAAAGTCTATTTTAAATATCTATAAATAAAATGTTTATTTTTTCCCCCTCAAAATGATCATTTTTTAAAATGAAAGTATATAAATTATTAAAATATATCCTTATAAAATGTTAACATAATACCTACGAGTATACAAATTTATTTAATTTAAAAAATTCATATGAGTTGTTTTGTTCCGTTAAAAAAAAGGTCTAAGAAAGTTAAATGATTTTATTTACATCTGAACAATATTTATAAAATGTTATACAGGTTTTTTAGACAAATATTTAAGTTATGCAGAGAATTAAAAAAAAAAAAAAACCCGATTATCGTGAAACTCAAAATTTCGTTTTCATTTGATGTCTATGAAAATAAAACGAAACAACGGGACGGGGAGGGGGAAAGTGATGTCCATTCTCATCTGTTGTTGCCATAGTTATAGACAGTAGAGGAGGAAAAATCTGTGATCTTGAAGTGCTTATTGTAAAGTAACAGACTATAGTTAGAGTTCAGGCCTAGAGATTAAACTTAAAATGCCCCGTTATTATTTCCTGCTCTTTCCATTTTTAATTTGTAAGAGTCACTGATCACACAGGCAAATAAAAGAAAGTTATTTTATTCAGATCTAAGAATAGTCTGTATTTAATTCCCTACCTACTCTAATCTATGGCCCTCAGTTCTTGCACGCTTCTTACCATATTTTTCAAATAATAATAATCTAATTTTTACCTTATCTAATCACTCGGGTTCCTGTTCTTGGCCCTAAATAGAGCCTTCCTAGCTATGGTAAGAAAATCTCTCAAGCTTGGCCAAACGATTACTATACTTTTATTTATAGCTTCAGCTCCACTCTCTACCACTAACTACTTTCAATCCCCATATTAAGAGTCTCACCTTTTATATATGCATTTCCTAAATTCTATTCGTTACATTTGACTAATGATAATTCAATTTACATGAGCCACGTTCTATCCATTAGAAGAAATTATGAATTCAAACAACACCATAAAACAGATTTCAGAGTGTTAGTAGAAGGGAAAATCACGATGGAGCCGACATCATAAATCTCAAGATGTTTTTTAGTCCGCTTGGCTTTATACTTTATCAAATAATCAAGTAACTCATTCTTAATTTTTCGTATGTATTCAAATAACGGCTAGTATCACCAATTAAGTTCAATAGCTTTTTTTTTATAAATGCCCTCATTTTTAGTTTATTAGTTATGTATTTGAATTCGGATCTCTATTTCGCCGTTGACTTAATTTGGTCATTTTTAATATCCATATTTCAATAGTTATTTTTGTATATTAAAGGCACATGCACTTTTGTTAACAAATTATTTCTTCAGTTTCTCTGTATGTAAATATGTTCCAGTAAACATACTCTCATTCTCTATTTATGATGATTTGTTTATTTATTAAACATTTTTAAATTCTTACTATTTGTTCACATTCTTCCTATATATATATATATATATATATCTTTTTCAAAATTTGAATCGTTAATAAAATACTTTTTATTCATCCACTCAAGTTCAAATGCCTTTTTTTAAACTTGAAGTGGATGACACTTGATGTTAATACAGTTTTTTCAAATATTAATTCATTAATTAAATTTAATTGGTGAAAATGTAGTTAAGCTCAACCTATTGGTACGATTTCAAAAATTGCCAAACTTGTCGTTTTTTTTTTTTTTTTGGCTGAACGTTAAGTCCGCGAAGTGGACTAGGGTAACCACATTTGGCAAATTACCACCAAATAATTCCTGTCACCAAGGGTAGTTGGGCTAAACAGCATTCCATCCTCTTAATTTGCTGGATGAATTAAGAAACAAGCCAATGCTTCTAATATGTCATTTGTCTTGCACTGGCAAAGTTGATAGAGTGTCGGCGTAGAATCTTCTTGCCTTCGGATCGAATCTCGTCGAAGTATAAAATTTTTTATTTGATTTTCAAATGATGAATTTCAGTTTTATGTAGGAGGGGAAAAAATTCTCTTATACAAGATATTTAGCAAGATATAAATTTAGGAATAAATACCGTCATAACGAAGCTTGTAGATCGCTGGCAAAAAATTTCTTTTGCCACTTAATTTTGTGATTCGGTCATATGTATATAAATATTTATATTCATTGTAATTATTTAGTAAAAAGTAAATAAAATAAAAAATTTCTTTGTTGATCTAAGTAGGAATTAACTTTAAATTTTTTTTTAAATTACTTGTTTAATAATGTCCTTGTTTGCCTTATGGCGAGGAGCTTATTTTTGGCGAACTTGATATGATACATATATCTTAGTTATGTTTGCGTTTTTCCGCTTCAAAATACTTAGATATTAATTCTTTAAATTCTTCATGTAAACCTTCATCTTCATTTATGCACACTTATTTCTGTAAAGTCTGTTATTGATTTTAAATTAAGTCTGGAGTGGAGGTCTTCTCAGCAGATCGGCCTGATAATTCCAAGCCGATTTTAAAGCTCAGTCTCGCGTTTGGGCTATTCATCTAACCAATCATAAGCTAAAATATTAGAGCTTCTCACACTTTACATTTGCAATGGAGAGTCGCAATAATTATAAGGTTGTAACAAGCCCTAGTTTTTAATTGCTTCATACTCCATTATATATCCCATAACACATACTGTATAAATTACACAGTCAAACGAAGAGGAAGACAGATGAACCTCTATCAATTTATTTTTATTCAAGTTATGAGTACATTAAATTTTAACGACTACCTATTCCCTCTATGGATACTCAGCTTAAATTCGCCTGGGTTATCGTTCATAATAATAGATTAATTTATTTCTTACCGATTTCCTCGGGTTCGAGCAAGAAGTATAGCTGGAATTGAAGGTTTGAGTCCTAAATTCTTAACTCATCTTTTCTAAGATAACTCTTATCGCTTCTTTGATTACAAACAATTAACTAACCTCCAACCTCAATATTAAATTTTTCGCTCTTTATATGTTTATCGGATCAAATCTGTTCATTCACTTCAGAATTTTAATCTAAACTACATGAATCATGCTTCATTTTATTAGATGAGGTTCTATATTAAACAATCCAAATAGAAAATTCCTCTTAGTTCTTTGAAGAGAAGGCGATATAGCTCAGAGTTACAAGGTGCTAGTTGCACTTCAGAATGGTTAATTACTACTCGAGAGTGTCCGTGTCAAACATTCGTGAACACGTCCGTTCTCCTAAGCGTATATAAGATCCTTATGTTCCTTCCACGCTGAAAGGTTTTTTTGAAAGAAATTTGGCAACGTCACTTCAAAGCCAAGTGGCATATTTACTTCTGATATGAGACCTAGAAAGCTAAAAGTGGACCGAAAATAACACATGCAGTGATAAAAGATCTGATAAGGGTATGCTTTCTGTCTCTGGAGATCTGACTTCTGTAACATCAAGTTGACTAATCTTAGTTACTTTGCCACAAAAATGTCATTTGGCTTTTTTCAAAAGGTACAACTAACAGTCCTCTTTGCCAGAATGTCAGTGAAAAACGCAAGCTAAACTAATTGTTTTATATATGTTTTCAGCAAACCGAATGAGTTTTGCTAGTGGTTCTCAGCGTTAAAGTTATAGCAGCGATAGCTTAGCAGCCGTGGTTGCAGACTCTCGCCAGCGTTGTTATCGTCGAGTCATGGGCTCGAGCTCTGAATGTAGCTAAAGCTCCGCCATACAGAGGGACTGATGCAGTTACATCTGCTTGAGGTTCTAAGTATTCTCATTGGTATGGTATGGAAGTTTAGAGAGGGGAACATTACATAAGACCAGCCTTAGTCACTTGTCCGAGGCTTAGAATTACGAGGTCCGTCACCAATAGCCACAGTGATTTTATTTGAATATGTGTGTAATTAGTTCTAATAAAAATATAAAAAAGTCAAATGAATATGTTATTTAATGAATTTACTCAAATCTAAGTTGATTCATATTTATTTCTTTTGAAATAAAAATTATATCATGAGAAGAAGATTAAGACTTTTCCCCCTTATATATATATATATATACATATATATATATATATATATATATATATATATATATATATATATATATATATATATATTTAAAAACTCATTTATATTTTCTGTAATTTTCATCATTGTAAAAATGGGCTTCAATGTTAACTAATCAAAGGAACTAAATAATAGTTTTAATGAGTAGTTAATTAACTTAATAATTAACACAGCTATTAACTTCTAAAGCTGAAGTAATCCTTTTATATAATGCAGGTTTTCTTACGTGTATTTGTTGCCTCATCATGGATAAGCCTAAATTTCAAATTTTGTAAGATTCTGTTTGTACGAGGGTGGTCCAAAAAGTTTCTGACCTAGCAAAGATAAGAGACATTTTTTTCTTAAAATTTATTTTATTTTTCTATGTACTCTTCTTGTAAGTCTAGACACTTCTCCCGGTTCTTTAACCCGTTGGCATCTTTCTCGTAAAATAATTGTTTACGAAGGAGTTAGCCTTCTGATTTGACGAATTGAATCAAAATTCTTAAATTAGGGTACAATAATAAGTCACTTGGAGCTAGATCTGGTGAGTAAGGAAAGTGGTGAAGCAGTTCAAATAGTAATTCGTAGGTTTTCGACATAACATCTGCTGAGGTGCGAGACGGAAAGCGGAATTTTTCGTGAAAGCGGAATTTTCCGCTGCAAATGTGGCCATTTTTCCGCAATTTCTACCTTCAGCTTTTCAAGTAGTGATGCGTAGAATGTTCCCGTAAAGGTTTCTCCTGTTTAAAGATAATCATTTAAGAAAACTCCATTATTTTCCCAAAAAACAGACGCCATCACTTTCCCACCCGAAAAAAACAGTTTTTGTTTGTTTTGGACCTGATTCCTCCTTCTCAGTCTTCTGTTTTTGATTATATTTTTTGTTTCGGGCGTATAATGGTGTATCCAAGTTTCATCTGTAGTAATTAATCGGTACCCAAACTCTGATTTATTGCACATAAACTGCGTCGACAGAGCGTTGGAAATGTTAATTCGGAACACGTTTTTGGTCTAATGTGAGCAAACGTGGAACCCAACCCGCGGACAGCTTTCTTATGCCTAAATCTTGATTCAATATGTGACAAACACATTCGCTGGACATATTCATAGCCTCTGCTATCTCTCTCACTTAAATTCGACGGTCACTTACCACCATTTGGTAATGTTATCGTCAGTGTTTGCAGGTTTTGGAACGTTCATCGTCTCCCAAGCTGTAACGGCCACGTTTAAATTCAGCTGCCCAAAATTTCGCGTGGGGTAAATGATGGTGCAGAGTCCCTGTACACAACATCCAACTCATCTTTGATTTGCGTAAGCGTATTGCCTTTTAATAACAAATATTTTACTCGATTTTTTCCATTTTAACAAAAACACTCACATCGACTCGTTCCAACGATTGTCAAACAACAATGCTCGTCCAAAATGGTTGAAATTTTGGCGAGTACCTGTCAAAAGATACGCAACCACATTCCCTAGCTCTTACTGACGAGTACTACCATCCAAAAGTTTCGATCGAAAACCTAGACCAGCCTCATAATCATGGGAATTATTTGGATTAAAAAATGCTCCTTTCAATATTGAATTAGTCTCAAATATTTAGCGATAAGAAAACTTTTCCTCAACACTTTTCAGAAATGTTTACACCAAACTATAGAATACTTTCCTCAATACTGAAAACACAATTTTTTTTTTTTAAAAAAGTATTAGTATTATAAAAAAATATGAATCATTTAATACATTTTCAAACAAAAGTTGAGTAGTAACAAACCGATGTTTGTATATACATTTGGATGCCTCATGTCTAAGAACCCTCAAGTTCAATATTTTAAGCAATTCCCTTCAATAATTCGAGAAACATATGCAAGAATATAAATTTTATTTTTGGCTTAATTATTCAGTTTGAATAGTGAATATCAAAATCTATTTTGAGATGGATTATTCAAACTTTGAATAATCAATATTAAAATAAATTAAATATGTGGAACAGGTTATTACCTGGACTCAAATAAACACTGTAATACAGTTATGTACTTATTTTTCGGGTATTTTAATTGATAGACTTTTGATAACCTGCGATTCAAGCAGATAATGGGATTCGATTGCTCTCAATATCTTCTTACAGTTGGTCTAATCTCTATAGCGTTCATTCCCTCCATTTCCTCTATTTCCTCCTGCATTTTCTCTGCATTTCTTCTTGTAATGTTTATTTACATACATCATGATTCTTTCATAAGGTGAGGCTCTTGTAATCAAAATGTCGTAGTGAAGCAACATCAAAGGGAAAATGCATGTGAAAACCGGTTACAAAGCTATTGAAACCATTTTCTTATTAATTGTGCAAAAACATTCGATTCCTCAAAAGGGAAAACTCTATTTTAGAAGTTAATTATGATTATGTTTATTGAATTTATTAATGCATTAACGGAGTAACTTAATTTCCTTTGAGGCATTAAGGTTCCCGACTATCGGCCATTTTGATTTCGCGGACGTAATGTTAATCCAATGGAATTTCAACTACTGTTCTCAAATCTTTACTATTTAACATATATTGAATGCAATAAAGTGCATCTGAAAGAGCTAAAAATAATGAAGGCTTCCGTGGAATTACTTTTTTCTTCCGATTTTTAAAAATATTTTTACTCCTATTTTAATTATTTGTTTGTGAATTTTTCCGGCCTTTAAAAAATATTTATAAATATTTTGAAAAATCGGTGGGAAAAGGTAATTCCACAGAAGCATTCATTATTTTTTGCTCTTTCCAATGCACTTTATTGCGTTCGAATAGATCAAACAGTAAAGACTTGAAAACAGTAGTTGAAATTCCTTAGGATTAACATTACGTCCACGAAATTAAAATGGCCAAAAGACGGGAGCCTTAACATTGACAACTGTTAAAACACAAAACTGTAACACACTTTTGATAAATAGAAAATAAGAACAGGATAATATGTTAATGCCTGTGAGGAATGCTCTAAATGGGACAAATAATAGATTTGAAAACAAACTTGAAATAAATATCATTTTAGTCAGTCCGGTTTTATTTAATAAATAAACTTTTTATATTTAATTAGTAGCGTTATTCATGTAAACTAATTATCATTAGTTTATGAATTTTAGAAAATTATTCGATTTTTGATGCATAAAATCGGTAAAGTGCTAGAAAGCAAAAATCAAAAGACTCAAAAGAGCGAAATAATTCAAACTCAAAAAGTAGACTGACCTGCCCATCTCCTACATTTAATTTTATTTTCTAAGATAATGAAAGGATACCAATACATTAAAAACGGTCTTTCAAAATGCGTTTTTTTTTACATCACTAATTTAAATTTCTATAACATTCTAATTTACTGCATTTTTCTCGCAAAAAAAAAATCCCTGTTTTTTTAAACTATCTTCTCGGATAAAAATTTTGCGCTATCAACAAGCACATTCTCCCATGTGTTTTTCAAATATTTCTTTTCCGCACATGAAATTTTTTTTAAAGATTTGTTCGAACTTTTTTCAACACTTTCAAATTTTTATTTTTTCTTTATTTAAACTGATTAAATTACCTTTTTCAGAAAAGTTTCATTCAATTTTTTTTTTTTTTTTTTTTTTTTTTCAATTCCAAAGCTACATATTTTTGTTAAAAATGTTTCGTTTACTTCGTTGAAGATACTATTTTATTTTGAGCGTTTTTTGTTACGCTTTTTTATCGGTGCTTCTGTGTTTTATTTAATTTGTTTATTTAATTATTTTGTTCCTGTCTGTTTTTCTACATTAAAACATTTTTAGTCGCAGCTGGTTTCAATGTTCGAATATTGAATTCATTATAAGACCTTCGCAAAAAAGACTCACTGTGTTTTTATTCTGAAGAAAATAGCATTAAATCAATTTTTTTTTGTTCTAAATTAAAATGAAATGCCTTCAAACTTAGGCAGTTGCTTTGTATTAGAATTTAAATGTGTTACGTTACATAACATTAAAATGAATTACATTAAAATAAGAATAGCCTAAATTTGTATGACCAATCTTTGCTGGGGCGAAGAAAGCGTCTTTTTTACTTCTTACCAATAAAAATGAAAGAACATATTTTAATACGATTTCAAATACCTACGCTAATGGAAGAAATCATTAAATTTAAAACGAAAATTATACTATTAATGTAACCGAGACATCTTCAACAGGGGAAATGAGCTTTTTCAAGACAAATTTAAACAATCCTTATTTTTTAAAATAAAAGCAATGGAAATCGTATTTTTAACATTAAATATCTGTATATATGTATGTATATATATATATATATGTGTGTGTGTGTGTGTTCAAGTAAAGAAAATGATATTTATGTACTTAACTAACTTGATGTATTGTTACTTTACTTTTTACTATGCATAACTAATTATATATGAGCAATTAATAATTGATAGCTGTATTTGTATTTGTAAGTCATGTATTTAATGGGAATGGGGATCGAAAGAACAACCTTTTCCTTGGAATCAATTTATCTACAGTGCGAAAAACCCATCTCAGTGGTCCTCCAGAAGTATGTTCTTCGCTGCTCTGAATCATTCAGAGTCGTTTTTTCTTCTCTGTCTTCCCAGGTTTACCTTCTGTGACACGACGAGTTACAGAAGACTATACGCAGCTGAAGAAGCCAGAATATATTACTGCAATTTCTCTCCTCCCCCCCTTCCACTTGGTGGTCTGCTGTCGTACCGAAAGCAAGCAAATGTTCATTGAAAACAACCATCCATGTACCAGCTGCCAAATTTCTATATCGATGAACTGCGCTAGCATCACACACCTATGCCCCCTCCCACATAGTTCCCCGAATAGCCATTATCCGACGAGCTTACGACGAGTCTCCGATAGCGCTCACCTCAACAGAATGCAATAAATCGAAAGATCTGGTCAAAGGGCTCTAAGGGAACAGAGAGAAGGAGAAAAACTCCTCTGAACAAGCTCTTTCCAAGAGGAGTAAGAGACT
>BMAW01001101.1:652679-678220 GCA_019974015.1 Nephila pilipes | reverse complement strand
GAGTGCATTATTTTAGATCTTGATCATGTTGGGACCCCTCTATCGTGGGATTACGTTGTATAGCATCCGCCACTCCCCATCCCACCCCGAATAGCTGGCTCTGAGTAAGTTAAGTAACTAACATGCAGATTTCACTTAATTTAATTGCAATCAAGTGATTAATGGAATTAATGCATTGTGCTAATTCTTGTACTTGTGAGGGAAACTCCTACTATTTTTCTGAACCAGAAATACTATTCAATTGCAACACTTTAAATATCAGAATAAAATTACTCAAAATGAACCATGCAATCATATTTTAAGAAAATAAATTCGTCTGCGGAGCATTCGACAGAATATGAAAAAAATTGGCATACTGTTATACAACATTGCCCTTCAAATTCGAATTGAAAGAAATATACAAACGAATTGTGTTTAAATGATGAAGAGAATAAGAATGGTGAATCCGTAGGCCCATTTTCCATCAGTTCAATATAAACAAGACGATCTCGTTAATGCAAATTTAAAGAGAAATTTTTGCAACCGTGAGTTAATATTGTTAAAAGTTTTTTTTTTTTTAAATTTTTATTGTAAGGCAATGAAAGAAAACCTTTGAAAATATTGTTTATGAAGTATTATAATAAGGATCGTTAATAAAAGGATTGCAAAAAAAAAAAAAAAAAATCAAAAGAAACATCCTCGTGTTAAATAAAAGAGATAAATAAGAAAAAAAGAAATATTACTCAGAATTGAATGTAGCATTTATTGAAAACTACTTTTTGATCTTTCCATAAAGTCTAACATTAAAATAAGCTCGTGATATTTCCTTATAAAATCAACTAATATATTTAATATGATGGGTATCGTAAAATTTTAATAATTACTAAGAAACAACCGCGAGATGTCTTTATAATATGTGTTCAGAATATTAATAGAAACTTATATACGTAATGTAAATTACAGTTATCAATATTCGTTTGTTTAGTTTCAGGAGGCCATAGATTGAAGTAACTCGCACTATCGTTAAGTTTTAATTTTTATTCCCAGGTATCGTAAAGCTTTAATCACTATTAAAAAATTATAGAAATCCATATATTATCTACCATGTTAAAAATAAATCCTGTTCTGAGAGTAGATATAGTTACTAATCGGAAAAAAAAATATTTTTCGAAGTGTGATATGGCACACGAGTATACTTTCCAATTTAACGCGTTTTTTTTTTTAATGTTTAATATTCCTATTTTCCATCAAAATTAGAAAATTTAAGCTGAGAGGGTAAAAATATATTTTTTAGATAAATGGATTAGAGTTACCGCCTAACTATTAAGACATGAACATTATTAGTACTTTCAAAACAATTGCAAATTTTTATGTAAACGTTATTAAAATTGAGATTAAATTTTATATTCAATTTCACAATAGTTAAATTTCAATTGTATTTCTTGATTTTTTTAAAATAATTTTCAAATACCTCCCGTTCACATGGCTCAAATATGTTTTCTACTGGGGATACTTATTATTGTTTTCTAGGTTGTAAAAGAATTTTTTTTTTTTTTTTTTTTTTTTTATAATCTGGAAAAGATTTTTTTCATGCTCTTTCAAACAAATAATTCATTCATTGATATCATTTCCTTTATTTAATTAGATAGAGTTTTCTATATTTTGTCAACCGCGCATAAATTAGCTTTTTGTCATATGCTAATGTAATTTCTTTTAATTAGCTAGAAATATGATTTTTTTATATTTTGTGAACTAAATAACTAATATTCTCTTGTATACTATCGCCGGGCTTCTTGTACAGAGTATAAATCCAGAGATAAAGATTAGACAAAAACTTTTTGTTTACTTTTAAATATCTACAAGGTTAATTTTGCAACAATAATTGAAAGCATTTGACAATATAAGACTTAGAGCGAAATTGTTCCAAGTTGAGGTCCCACTAAAAAAACAATAAGTGTTTTAATCCCTTCGATTGTATTTAGAATGACGCTCGCGTAGTTGCATAAGTGCGGAAAAAGGAAGTAAAATTATGTAGAGAGAGCGGGAAACAGTTTTTTAATATCATTAATTGGAAGGGAAAATCTTTCATATTTTGTCGACTAGATAACTAAAATTCTTTTTAATGCCATTTCCCTAAATTAATTAGGATTTTTTTTTTTACTATGTCGAGAGATCACGGAACTAAAAGAATTTAGATACTATTATCATTTCCTTAAGTTTAAAGTTTATTAAAAATCATCTACATTTTGTTCCCCAAATATCTAAAATTATTTTGGAAACTAATAATTGCTTAAATTAAATAACAATGAGTGTTTTTCTGTATTGTCAAACAAATCATTAAAATTTTTTTGGATACATATGTCACCTTCATTGATCAATTAGAAATGAATATTTTCACATTTTATCGATCAGATAACTAAGATTCTTTCAGACGCTAATGATATTTCTTAAAATTATTAACAAAAATAATTACAATCATTTTTGTTGAAAAAGTTGTTCAAGCTTGTTTCTCTTTTTTTTTTTCAAGCATAGCCCTTCCAAATAAAAACATTAATATTGCTCGTTTATATTAATTTCGTAAAATTTGCAACATTATTGTCCATGACTGCCAGAACGTATGCAACAAAAAGCACATTCGTATATCTCACAGTTTACGAAATGCATCTATTATAAACATGTTTAGCGCTTTTTGATTAAATCCAAAATTATCTAATCAAATATAAATGATTATAAATTATAATAGACAAATGATGAACACGCTATCAAAAAATTTGTAAATGTGACAGAAGATGTTATACAAATGTATGCAAATGTTTTCTAAATTATATGTTTTACAAATGTATGCAACATGACATAAATTTGTATAACATACAATTTACGAAAATCTTCTTGATTAAACATAAAATTATCTAATAAATTATATATGAAGAATATTCTAGTTCCCTCTTGCAATATTCCCCTCCCCTCCGAGCAATGATTCAGAAGTCTCCGCTCCAAGGCGCCTACGAGAAGGGGGAAAGGAGAGTTTTGTGGAGTGAGTTGAAGGTCTTCGTAGTATGGGAGCAGTTGAGTAGGCCTCCCTGGGAGTGCTACAATCCTATTTTAATTTTTAAATAAAGGTTTTGTTAAGTTTAAAAGTTCAGCGATCACGGATAAAATACGAGGTCAAGTGATCATTCGATTGAAAATACACAAACTAATGCAGGAGAATGTAAATGAAACAGCAAGGGATGAATCATCATCGGAGATAAATGGATATTGTGTGGCGGACAGAAGTCTGATTTCATTACCAAAGGAAAGACAGAGAGCTGTATAAGAGAAAAAAAAATAATGTATATATATTTTTTTCAATTTGAAAAAAAAAAAAAAAAATGCTGCGAGTTTAATAATACATTTTCACTATGCTATAGCAAGCATCATGTTTCATTATATTATTCATATCATTTTATATTATTCATATAATTCATATTGATTCATATCATTCATATTGAATCATATCATTTATTTTTCTTTTGTAAAATATGTTCTTTTAATCGTCTTCTATATCATAAAAACGCTTATATGATAAATGAGTTTACGAGAATTGATTAAAAATGAATTCCACCATGGTCATGACTTTTTTTTTATTTGTACCACAATTATACAATTGCTCTATACATGAAAACTACATGTAAAAAGTTTTGTTAAGATGTAGAAGCTCTATGTAAATTTTTTTTTTCTTTTTTTCCTAGGTTTTGTTAATGTTCTGAGAACTAAAGAAGATGTCACCCTGCATGGATAATGAGTTTGAAGCAGCAAGGCATCAATGCCCCCAACCTTGCGACTTTCATCTCTTCACAAAGATGAAATCACACCTCAAGGGACATCACTTTCATTCTGCTTCTGGTGCATTCGGCATCTCCCTAAAACTTAACAAATCAACAATCAACATGAATAGCTACAATTTACAACGTTATGTACATAAAGATCAATTAATATGCAAGATACCTAATATATCGATTATTTTATTAGTAATTAAAATTTTACGACACCTCCTTGTACTTGGAGGATAGTTACATGAGTAACCGCTCTGTATTCATACGCGCTACCTAGCAGCCGCCAGAGGAGAGATGACAATTGGAGCGCTAATAACCGGCAGTCCATGCGGAGGAGCTAACTAGTAAACAAGGAATTCCACCCAAAAATTAAATAAATCTTTATTATTACATTAACCTAAACTGTTTGTTCTTAAATTGTTGAGTCTTCAAGTGCTATGTCTAAATAAACGCAATTAAATCTTGAAAGGTATTCGTCATTTGGATAGTTTTCACTTATTGAGTCTCTATTAACTCTAACGGAATGCACAATATGGCACCCACGGTCATACATGTAGTTTTCCAGTACAACTTTTCCTTTTCAATTAAGCCTCTCTCATAACAACCACTCGAAAATATTTTATTAATGGGAGATTCTTTTCTATATCACAACATGTTTCGAATGTGGGAACTGCTCCGAGATATTAAGGAAAAGAGAGCTTGTAATGCACAGGAATTATTTCCGTCCCTAATTCGCTCCCTCACATTAGAATAATTAAAGAGTCACTTATCAACACAGTCACTGATAAAATCAAATCAGTCAATAACTCAAATTGAGTTTATTTGAATCATCATCTCAAAATCATCAAAACATAAGATGCTTATAATCACGCGCTTGCAGAATAATCCCTCTCTACACACGACCGAATCTTATGATTAATGAAATAAATATTAGTTAACTGTTGTAGATTAATAGCACTTGAAATGAGAATCCAACTCACTGATGCAGTTTTCATTATAACTTCGAGTCCATATCTCTTTACTCTTGAAATGTGAGGGACGGACGGCGAAGTTTAATAGCGCAAGAGCCTGATATGGCTATTCTGAACCAAACAAAAGGCAACTTTGACCCAGACTTTTTGGGGGAAAAAAGGGGTTGACAAGAAAAAGGTTGAAAATAAAGAAAGACCTTACGGTATAACGGTGGTGCGTCGCCCGTGTATATCAAAGACAATAAACTTCATAAGAAAGAAAAAAGATAACTAGTGAAATCTTACCTGAAGAAGGTAAACCCCCGAAGACTACTCTTATAAAGATATGCATAATTCTAATTTCTTCTTTGATAACTTCCTCTCCTCCACCACTCGCCCCCGTATTAAGCGTTTCGCTGCTTATAAAAATTCATTTTCTTAATCCTATTCTTCAATCCTGCGCTTCAATAATTCACTTCTAATTCACATAAGTTACATTTCATTTACTGGAAAAGATTCTCAACTCGAACATTATCATATCTTAATCTCCAAGGGTTAATTGAAGGGAAATACCCGAAAGAATCTCCTTATAAGTTTTAAGAGATAATCAAAAATGTAATAAAATAAAATATGGATTTATTTCAATAAAAACTTTCAAAATAATTGAGTGCAATCGGGGATTTTTTTTTAACTCAAACAAATTACGATGCCTTATAAATCTTAATTAGAATTTCAGAAAATAAAATAAAAATATCAAAAAATTGCTTTCCAGGGATATTTTTAAGAATTTCATTTCAATGCATGCTTATCCTCAGTTTTAAACTATTAAGGAAACCAACCATTATTATCTTTACGTATGCATAAAATTACATGTTTATATATATTCCAAGGTTAATCTATTTTAATTACCAAATTTTTATTAATGATTCTACAATTTTATTTAATATAAGTCGCATTCTCATTCAATTATATTATTTAGTGAAATTACAGCTTGTTTACTAAAATTTAAAATTTAGGTTCAATCGCATTGCAAATCCTTCAACTAACACTTTGAGACTTTGATATAATAATGCTTGAAATTATATCTGTTCTAGATTATATCAGAATTATTAAAGTGATGTGAATAGGTCTGATGAATTACCTTTATAAGCAGTGAACATTGTGGTATGAATGTACACTGGTGTTCAAAATTAAAAGAATTTTCCGATTTGGTCGATTATCTCTAGAACTACTGGACAGATTTTAATGAAATTTCGTTTTTACATAGGGTTGATATAATATTAAAAAAATAACAATTCAACAGTTATAATGCACACCCATGATCGTGAGTAACACTCATCGGAGTAGCAAGGTATGAAACAGCAGTTGCAGAATAGAACAAATAAAATAGGTCAATGGGGTGTGTGGTCCCTTCATACAGATATGCATGCCTTGCACGGTGATTTTATGCTGGAAATGAGGAAGTTTATGAGGTCCCACTTATGGCACACTGTGGCAATTGTTCCCTCTCATTCAGCAACACTGTTTCCAGGTCTTGGATGGTTCTCGATGGGTGCGAATCTCATATGCCTATCCCAGGGTGTTCAAGGCATGCTTTATTGGATTATAGATATCTGGCCAGTCCCTCCGGCGAATATCCTCACTTTCCGGAAATTCGTCGACCAGATGAGCTCTATGTCATCGCACATTATCATCCATTAAAAGGAAATCAAGACCAACTGCAACCCTGAAAAGACGAACATAAGGCTCCAAGACCTCATCCCTCCAGATTACCAAGCATTTGCTGCCGTAATGGTCAATTTCTTGGACATTGAAGGACAGGTAGTGGGTCCCTGGTTCTTTCCATACGAAAGTACGGTGAGAATCACCGGTTAGGCTGAATCGGGACAACAGTGAAGAGAACAGTTGCCCATTGATCTATTATCCAATCTCTATGATCTCTGCATCATTTTAAGTGAACTCTCCTGTCCCCAGAACTGAGTGGGATGCAAACAACAGGTCTTTTGCTAACAGTCCTCTCTCATGAAGTCTTCTGGAAACAGTTCACCCTTGAAGCTCGGGTTCCTGTGGTCGTTTACAACGCATGAGAGACCTGAGAAGCTGCAGCATCCTTGTTACTCCTCGCTATAATGGACAAATGGCGATCTTTTATGGCCGCCGTGGCTCTTGTACAATCTTTCCCGGGCTTTCTCTCGACGGATCCGGTATCCTGAAACTGTTTCCATAAGTTGGACACGACGCTGGGTGTAAAATCAAATTCTCTGCAAATCTGGATTTGAAATTGGCCTGTTTCTAGGCTACCCATAGTTCTACCCACAATTCGCCACCTCATTTCATCATCTAAACGTTAGTTGTTACTCACTTTTACTATTTGAATTTTAATTTAAATGACTGCTGCAAAAAAACACTAAGAAATTCGGCGAAATGCGCTAGCGAACGATGTACGGATTTTGGCACACGCGCTTATAGATTCTGTTTTTCGAGTAGTTCCGCCCCCATACACGTATACACTTACGTATTCGGCGTACAAGATTTGCATCTTTGTTTCTCTTTTTACATTTCGTTCAATTATTTTCATGAAATTCGACAAAATTTGTAAATTCTCTTAATTTTGAACACCGGTGTAGTTTGTGGTAGAGAGCGGAGCTGAAGCTGTGTATCCCACGAAAAAGCAGTGCATGTATTGACAAGTGTTAGTAGATCAGAAAACAATCAGAAATTAACTGGATAGGGGCAGTGAATCGGACTCTCATCTCTAAATCATGAAAGGACTCGAACCCTATTGGTTCGGTAAGATGAGCTCTAAGTTATTTGTAATCATCATTGCATGAGTTTCTATTCAATTGACGATTGATTAGTGATTCTTTCAATAATCAATAGAATGGTTGGAATATAAAGTAAAATCATATATAAAGTTGGAATATAAAGTATACTATTCTCATCAACATTCTTACTCGATACATAATTAAGAAATTAATTCCCATAACATAACTTTAACAAGCTTACCGCAGTCAAAGCAAATCGGAAATCGAGTAGCAGCAGTCTGTGATAGAAACGTATGATGCTTGTACTTGCCTTTTTTTCTGATTTGAAGTATGTCCTTTCTCATCTTAATTGGACGAGGTTTCTACAAAATTAGAATTCAATATTATCAAACAAAAATTAATTTCTAAAAATTACCCCCTGTTATAAATGCTGAACTATGTCCTTTCTTCTCTCAATTGAATGAGGATTCTAAAATTACAATAATATGTTATCAAAAAAAGTTAATACCTAAAAATAAAGTCCAAAATCCTCTATTGTAAATATTAAACTATGTATTCTTATCTCATTTGCATGAGGTCTCTAAAATTGGAATAAAATATTATCAAACAAAAATTGATTTCTAAAAATTAAGTACTTAGTCATCTTATATTAATATTGAACCCTTTCTCATATCAATTGGATCTAAAACTAGAATAAAATATTATAAAAGAAAAACTAATTTCTTAAAAACTAAGCCAAATATCATTTATTAATACCATTGAATTGTATCCTATCTCTTTTTGAGGCTGACAGCAGAAGACAGCTGAAGATTTCGATCACCCTCGTGTTTCTCAAAATGCAAAGAAGAAGGGGGAGTTTTTTTTAGTTCAGTTTGGTTGTAGTGCCCAGGATAGATTCCCTCCCCTGAATTTCTTTAGACACCCCACCATCACTACTAAGGTAGACATACAGCTTGTTTCAGACAGAGCGATGTTTGCATTCATCTGATTTTGAAATGTCATCAGAATAGAGTATCAACCTCAAACGTTATGATTTGGTGGCAAAACTACCGTCTGATACATTTCAGATGTTTTCGTCAAGGTAGAACAAACATTGCAGATAATTCTCATATTAGGTGCCTCTACCACCGCAGACGAGAGTATTGAGCGCGTACGATGAATAGCTCTCGAAAACAGACGGGCAACTGTCAAAAAAGAACTTTAACATCAAGATTCTAAATTGGTTATATGTTACAATCAGATAAGACGTTGAAAATGGACGAAAATAATTTATATTTATTGTTTGAAAATTCTCCAGCATACATCTCCCTGATCGTGAAAAAGTTTATTAGTTACAATGTCCCACTACTCTGGAACACCTTCCCTATTCTCCAGATCTAGAATCGGCGGATTTTTACCTGCTTCTGTGTCTGAAAAAGAAATTGAAAGAAAGCCATTTTTTAATTCGGAAGAGGAGAAGAAAAATTAGGGGAAACAGCTGAAAGAACCTTCCAAAAATTGCTTTTAGACATGTTTTGAACAGTTAAATGAATTAAGAAACAAATGTGTAGGAGCAGAAGAACAGTACCGAGAAGGAAAATGAGGCAGAAATTCTGAAAATAATTTTAATAAATTATTATTGACCAATTCCGATAACTTTTTGTTCCTAGTAGACTTTTAGATTTATTACCAATACTGTTTTGGTTTTTACGTGAAAGAGTAGCAGCGTGCACAGAACACCACACGGAGTATCACAGTATGTGTATGTATATTCCACAGTATGTGTATGTATATTATGTCTGGATCAACAAAGCTAGTTGATGATAAACAAAACAACCACAATTACTGTTGAAAAATATGACGCAAAAAATCAAAATATTAGTGCCATTGCACACCAAGTTCAACCCTTTCACTAACAAATATCATCTAAATTATTTAATAATGTATATTTTTCGATCAAAGTTTGAGAAGTACACGCATATTTAATATCTATCAATTATCTGCCTTTGCATTTTAATATATAATAAAGTATACTTCATCTAAGAGGGGCGCCATCGAATCATTGTTCGAAAAAAATGTCTATGGCTGGGAAAAAATTGGCAAATTATGGATAACATTATTGATTTTAAGATCGGGTGAGTGAGATTTGAAGCGCAAGCAAAGCTGGCTAAGTTGAGCTAAATAATATGTAGTTGTCATCTGGATGCTAGAAAGAAAATAGGAAAAAAGGTAACAATTGGTTGACAAGAAAATAGATCGAAAAACAGAGAAAGATAGCTAGAATATTCCTGGGGCATGTCCCCCATATTTATCAATGATTGTGGAACCTCGAGGGAAAGAAACTACAATAACATCAAATAATTGGCGTGCTCTTGTCCGAAGGACACTTTGCTCAATCTGAACTTTTTTAATACGATTTAACATTTAACGAGTAAAAAAGCATTTCAAAATTGTGCAAAGGAACACGTTTGATTTGCCATGAATGACGTGAAAGAGAACTTAGGTGTGAGAGAGGATATAAGAAGTATATACAAGATGAGCATTTTTTTAAAAAAGTTGGTTCCTTATTATTTGTTCATTGTTTTATATAGGGAAAGAAAGAGATCATCACGGTTCACGAGGTCAGAATGTCCGCTCTTATCTAAAGAAGGTAAGTCCCTAAGAGGTTTTAAGAATGGGAGTTCGTATTTTTCCTGAAAAGAAGATGGCGAGTAATTTTTTTTCTGAGGAAGGAACAGTAGGCCAAAAAACATTTGGAACTTATAATCTATATGAATGTGGAGGAAGTAAGAAGTGATCGTGGTTAGTTTACTTCATTTTCTCTTTGAAAATGAAGAGATTCGGAATGAAAAGAAAAAAAAGCATGAGAAACATGAATAATGTGTAAAACAGAATTATAGTCTGAAAAATTTCACAAGAAATTTTGTATTGAATTCAATCTTCGTCAGAAATATTAAAATTTTTTTTTTATGTATGGGAGTGACTGATCATAATGAAAATTAAGTGAGAGACTAAATAATATAAATAACATAAATTTCATTTTGTAGCAAAGAAATTAGTCCATTTTTTTATTTGTGCAAACTTAACTAAAAATTTTAAGAATTTAAGTCTTCAAAAGAATATCAACTCACAAAAATTTAATCAGATTTGTGTTTGATGCAGTTAATTTAAAAGATGAATCAGTAAATTCATTAGGTTCGTATAAAAAAGTTTTAGTTCTGAGCTCATAAATGAAACAAAAAGCATAGTAAATAAAAAAAATTTCATCAATTGTTTTATATATGACCCTTGTAAAGGTAGACCCTACATATGACCTTTGTCGATAGGTGTGATCTTCGAGTTGCTCCTCACCTGTCTTGAAATGTCTTGTTGTTCCCTCGTAACTCTACCTTTAACCGAATTGATGTGATAAATTTGATTCAATTTCATCTTTGGATAGCAAAATCAATCTTCCTGTTCTAAGTCAGGAGAGTACGGGTGGTGATAAAGCACAATTACATTGTGTGTGTGTGTAAAAACACAGTCGAATAACAGCTGTATTAAGGGATGGCTCAATGTCATGGAACAAAAATTTTGAAATTTTTGTTCTTATTAAGTCCGGACGCATGCAAGTAATGTGTTTCAATAAGTAATACATTACACACCTATAGAAGGCTGCATTCACTGTTTGTCCCCAAGAAATGAATTCCAAATGATTCCCTTGCTGTAAAAAGAAGCTACCAATATTGTCTTCATTTAATATTTTTGGAAAAAATCTTTCTTCATCTTTGGGAATTTTTAAAGTCTCAATTTTTTGTCTTCTTCAACGTTCTCCCTACCATTCAGAAACTCCTCCCATCCCTACCCCCCCCCTCCAAAAAAAAATTCGATGGAGACAAACAATCAACACCGTAAGCGTTCTACATCCTTTGAGAAATTAAGCCAGAAAATTTGCCACTTTTATAACAAAACATTATCGCACACCTAAATGGTTCAGTTATAACTCCTTTACAATTGTAAGCAGTAGATGCCTCGTAAAACTCGTCTATATCTTGTCAAAAGCTCGATACAAAAAGTTACAATTGTTTTTCAATCGTATACAAAAAATATTTCCGGACTTTGTTTTCGCTTGCTGTACACAGTTGGTGTCCCCTACACCGAATCTGTTACATCAGTCTTAAAATTTTTTAGCCACACCGTGCATGTGACAAAAATATAACGTATTTGAATGTTTATATAAATATACTCTTGTTAGACAAATCCTTAGGGAGATGTCTTTTTTACAGTACAGAATAAGTACAGAATTCATGACCGCGAATGTCCGAGCAGTTTTTCCTTTCTCCTGTCAGGTTTTCTGCCGTTGATAAATGCAGGTGACACGCCCAGGGAGACCTTAACGATTCTTCCCTACATTCGATCGTTCCCCCTGCAAATCTTTGCCTCCCTTTCTTTCTTTTCTTGAATTCCCTGAGCTTTGTCAAGGTCACAGATGCACATTCTTTTCCGTGCCTTAACAAGTGCTTGGTGGAACACGGTTAAATAAGTAACTTGCGCCAAAAAAACCAACCAATTTCGTTTAATAAATAAAATTACTGTGTGAAAATATTTTTACTGTGATAAATCACACTTTTTAATTTTTATCACAGATTATTTGCTACTCCTTTGAAACATAATTTCTTCCTATTTTTTTTTTTACTTCATTCTTTGTTGCATTCACAATGTTATTTAATTCTTTAGTTAAAAAAAAATCGTAAAAAATATTACTAACGAAAGGTAAGTGAAAAGTTAAGATGAGTTAAAATAACTTATTTTCTTCAAATAATTTCATTGTTTTTTTTTATTTTAAATGCCTAATTATTGATTAATAATTTAATGAATTTTCAAAATCTATGTTGTTCCTCATTTTCTTTATTTCTAAATTCTGCAGACACGACATTATGAACGAATATAGATGCTATAGTCATAAACATTTATACTAGCATTGAGAGGTATTGCTACCTAAAAGTGTGTTCGCAATTTGGTTCTTGCTCTATAATATTAAACTAATTTTATGAATAATCCCGATTCTTATGAACATCTTATTTGGTGTTGTTTCAGAATTGAGTTTCTTGTAAATTTTTACAATTTATAAAAATGATTCTAATCAAAAATTATTTACATCAATTAAGCACTGATATTTATGGAGACAAACTGAATTAAATATCAAGGTATTGAGTTTTTACTGGTATCAGTACTTTTACCTTTATCATTGTAAAGTACGTTGAAGATAACTGGAAAATGCTGCTATTTAAATGTATTGACGACATTATAAGTATTAATAAAATGTTTTAAGGGGACACGGTACCCTGTGAGAATTTTTTTTTTTTGTTTCATATTTATAAGAAAATGTTTACACTCTCCATATTTGATTTTACACAAATTATTCATTTCAAAAGAAAAAAATACTACACTTTTAAACAAACAATTATTTTTAAAAAAATTCTAAATGTTTCATCTTTTTTTTTTAAAAAAAAAAAAAAATTCCTTTTACTTTTACAAATTTTAATATTTGTAAACAATTTTTTCTCAATTTCTTGATAGTGTTACTCATAATTCTGTGCTGCAAGTTTTGAATGCTCTAGAGGAAGGGTTCCTTTTCTGTCCGACACAATGAAAAATAGTAAAAATAGATTTCATATTTATGTATACACCCAACTTTTTTTTGCACGTTTTTGAAATATAACGGTGCACCAATACACTTTTTTACACTAATTTTTTATTCTATCAAGAATCCTCCCATTTTTTTAAATTTACTTTTATTTTTATTTCTTGTTTACTTTACATTCTGGAGTTACGGGGAATACCCGCGAATTTCATAATCACTTTTTTTTCTTCTTGTACTTCAAATTCAACACAGCAATTCGTTATTCAGCCGTTGTCATAGAAACTCGGGTTATACTGGGAAAAGGGGGGGGGGGGAATATAACCAACGAAATTCGCCAAATTTGGCAAGGAAGGAAAAAGTGCGCGAGAAATACTTATTTGTTTCATTATACCTACGTATCTTTAATTCTATTAGCGCATTTATTACACCCGTTAATAAAAAAAAATTCTATCATGTTTATATATTCAAATGCTTTTCTTACCGCCTAATACCACCTCGTTGATTCAGCCACTCGACTGGATAATTTAGCATCATTTAAAACGTACTACTTAAAGCAAACGCTTAAATATATTTTAGACTCAGTGGAAGAAAGAAATTTGACTGTTGTGGAAGCATGGAGAAAGTTTATGATTATAGATTGCTTACACATGCCACTTTAGCTAACAGTTGCGTCAATCGACCTTTGTTGGGAAAAAATTTTGCTGGCAAGTGCTTGAAGTTTCGTCGTGCTGTGTTTCCTGAAATTACAATTATATCAAATGCAGTTGGTGGCGAAAGTTTTAACAACATGGAAATGGCTGACATCAAAGAATTGAAGAAAGCTCTTTGGATGAGGGCGATTTTATAAAATTTTTATCAGTTTATGATAATCAAGAAGTCGATAATGACGAAGTCCAAGGTGAAGGTCAGATATTAACAGCTGATTTAATTCGCGAAGGCTTGAAATTTGCTACAAGTTTGGAACAACGTTTTATTTTACTTGTGATCCTGACATAGAGCGTGCATTAGAATTTAAATGTAATCTTAAATTTTTTGTAGAAACATATCACGAATTATATAAGCAAATTGAGAAACCTAAGAAGCAGCCGCTAATAACATACTTTGTTCCCACAAAAAAAAAAAAAAAAAAAAAAAACGACTGAGGCCGTTAATAACGAACGAAATTCTTCATTTGAATCAAAGCCGACATTGTGCTAGACATATCTGACACATCTACTGTTGACAGCATTTTTGATCCAGTTCGTAATAAACGTGCACCCTCTTCATCAAATAGCGATGAATAGTTGTATGTACCTATATACTGAATTTTCACTGTACCTTAATTTTAATTTTTTTGTAATAAAAATGAATTGATTTGTTTTATAAATATGTAATAGGGATTTCATTATTACTTTTTTTTCACTGTTTTTCGGGAAAATATTTAAGAATTTGTCCTCTTACACGATTTTTTAAAGTTGTGTAACAATTCCCCAAATGGGCCATATGTCGCATGTTTTTTTTTTTTTTTTTTTGCATGGTTTTCTAAGGAACGTATCTACCGTTAAAAAAAGTGTTGGTTGCATATATATATATATATTCAAAACAACCTCTAAAAGTTTCAAAATTTTATATTGATTACAAAAATGCCGTGGCAGTTTAAATATATAAACATCATGAAATATTTATAAAAAAGGCTGAGAAAGACTATTTTAAAGTTTTGAAAGCCAATTAAATTATTTGGCCCATTGCTAAAAAAATTAAATAATTCACTAGATAATGCAGTGGAACTATGAAATTTTGTACATATATTTAGAAAAGTCATATAATTAAAATAAAGTAATTGAACTGTTTCAGATATTTTGGTCAATTTTAGAGTATCAATGTTCACATGAGAAATAGTTATTGAATTATTTATATCTTACAATTTATACAATATTACTGTCACTTACTTGGTTTGTTTTCTCATAAAGGTAACACGCATTACACTGGATATCTGCTTTAGTATATCGTCTCCATGTCGATGTGATGCGGGTTTTACAGTTGGAACATTGTTTATCTATCTATATGTGACAAAAACTTTCATTAAAAATTACATATTTTAAAAGTACTAGGAAAAAAATCAATTTAAAAAAAAGAACCACAGAGCTTAAGAAGCCTGTAAAAGTAAACATAGGTTTCTATGAATGTGCTTCATATTTATAAGATTTCTTAGTTGTTCTTGTGTACTTCTTCGCTTAAAAATACGAAGAACTGTGGGGGGAAAGACGACGGTACAGTACAAAAATATGTTAAACTATTATCACTTTTCAATAAAATAAAATAAAATAAGTTTGAATTCAAGCATATTTTAAACTTTTCTTTGAATTATTTCAAGACTTTCTAAAGAATTTAATTAGAAGCTTATTCTTAAGAATTTCGGTATGCTTTTTATATGGTTTTTAGCTACTTTTAACTCACAATCTGGGCTTGTAGAATTCTAGAAAATTTTACCTAATGGATCTGTAATTTTTCAACGTAAGAAAAAATAATTTTATGCTATTTTTTATATGCGTTGTCTTTAAAATATATCCACTAAATAAAACGAAATCTTACTCAATAGAAAAATGATCATATTTGAAGAGTTACACGTACACATTTACCACATATCATAAATTTAAAATATTTTCAAATTGAATTTCTAAAAACTATTTTTTGTCTAAAAAATAATTTAATTCAACTTGATAAAAATGAAGATCAAATTTAATTAAGTTAAAAATAATATATTTTTTTTTTCTATTACAGTAGGAAAGGCCTAAATAATATTAATCAGATCCAATGACCAAATACCTCTTTAAAATATCTGTCAAATACAAGTATAATAAGATAAAAAGAAAGGCATTATTTATTATTGATGATGAACTAAGAAAATATTCTCAAACTCGAATTTCTAGATCAATATAAAAATGAATAACAAAGCTTAAATATTATATATGTTTGTTTGTTTTTTGACAAATTTTACTCCAAATTCTGTCATATTTATTTTTATTTAAGCTGTTCTACACCAACAAGTTAAAATAATAGCTCTTTTGTGTGTATGGAAGGCTTTTCCGGGAACGCATCTCTGCATAACACTAGATCCGCTAATTACTGCCAATACGTCTCATAATTTGGAATTTACATAACATAGATAAGTAATACAGTCAAACCAAACTCATTTATTATTATTGTTTCTCGATATATTCCCTTACTTCTTAGTACTTGGAGCGTTTCTTCAGGAGTCTGTGAATCACAACCAAATACCTATCACAATTTTGAGCCGCTATCAGATGACGAAGCTGATGCCTGATCTAGCATCCCCCTCTACATTTCTTCATTAAGTGAGGGACTTAGAGCCCTGATAGATTTAACGTGATTTAGTCTCTCTACATGAAGGAACTTCAGGGGATTGATTGTTAATTAACATTGCACTCAGAAGTAACACGAAGGCTTTGGCAATGAACTTCGTGATTTTCAGCCTCTGTCATGTAGCGAAGACGATACCTGAGCTAACACCAAACTTCAACACCCCACCTTCGAACGGACTTGAGCCTCTACATGTTTAGCATAAACATCATCCTCGCTAGTCGATGCATCTTTAATGGCTTCAGGATTTGAACTCACGACACAATGGAAACAATTCCCACCCGGTTTCTTAGGCCATTGGGACTGCACAGGAATCAAAATTCTAACACGAAGCTCGACTGAAACATTGTCAGTCCCTCGGTATGACGTTGTGATAAATTTTGATGCATATATAAATTAATAGATATACGAATTCCTTCCCAAACAATCAAGTCCAATTTAAACAGACCACTCAGCGTCACGGTACTCTCGCCATATGATTTCGATCTAACCAAACTAAAAATAAAAATATTAACATCTGCTTTTAACAGGAAGGCGCAACGTCATCGAAACAAAGATTTATTTAAATTCTAAAAAATGAAGAAAAAAAAAAGGTAATACGTCGCATTGTTCATCGCAATGAAAGCTCAACCATCCCAGCAAATTTTAAAACAATCAAAAGGTGACTTTGACCATTAGTGTTAATACTGTCACTGTCCAAAAAGTTATTCATTTTACTAAATGAGTACTTAAAAACTGTTCTATTTAATGTGCAACCCATCCCCACCAATCTTTCGTGAAAACAATTTTTGAATTCGCTAACATTTTCTTCGAATATCTAAAAGCCCAGAGAAAGTAATCGATCTATAAATTTTTATTTCGATCACAGATACATATGTTTTCGTGAATCAATTCAGTTTTGACAAATATGGTCCTTTAGACATTATACCCAATGGACCAACGAACTTCTAGTGTAACAAAAAAGCAATGTATACGTACCTGAACCTTCTTCTTCTTATCCGTATTCAGCAAAGCATTTTGTTGCTTGGCCACCTCGTTACTGTCAGAAAAGGGGATTCCGATTATGTCATTGAAATGAACACTGTTTTCTGTTTCGGGAACACCATGACCGCTGCACAGCACATTTTTCGAGCTGTTTCCTGAGCTTTCATCCACTATTTCTATCTTATCTAAGATTTAAAAAAAAGAATTCACTAATATTTTTTTCTGTCCTATTTTCGAATTGTATTTAGCCTTCCTATCTTACGGAAAAAGCTTACGTTTTACCTCAATGGGTCTATTACGAAAATAAAGTAATAAGAAGGTTACAAATCGTTATGAGAGTTAGGGAAGCAATAGTAAATTCTTTCAAAGTGGGTCAATAGGTGGCCTGGGTGGTTTACTGGGAATTAAACACGGGTTCATCACTATTAATCAAAGCTATCCTCAATAATATGGAAACGTGTTTCTTTAACTTTAAAACATAAAGTCATGCCGTCAGCTGGTAAGGTTACGCTGATAGTGTTTCGGAGTTCTCAAGCAGTTTTGCTTGCTCATTATAACGTTCTGCTGAAGTTCAGGAATGCATTTCGAAGGAAACGTCCAGTCCTAGTGAGAGATCTTGTTCCATCTGGATAATGCCAGGCTAGGAATAAAATTGAAGTGTTTAGGTTGCCACTTCTTCAACATCCACCTTACAGCCTAGATTTCCCACCAAGCGCTTATAATCTTTGGAATCGCTGAAATTGCGCTTAAGTAGTAAGCGTTTTGCGACTGATGTAGATGCTGAACGAGAGGTTCATATTTGGCTGAGACATCAATCCAAAGACTTTTGGGCAGTAGGTATTAGGAAGCTCATAAAATGAGGTGATAAACGTATCAATGGAAATGGCGGTTATGCAGAAAATAATCATGTTTTTCAAGCAAATTTCTCGGTTTTCCTTTCTTTTATTGACTTTGTAAGGGTAACCTATTTACTGACTTACTTTCGTTGATCCATTTATTCTAAGTCATAAAAAATATTTTATGAGGCATTATTTATTTTATGTTTACGGAAATGGAGAGCACATTTTCTATATCTCTCATTTATAACTCCTCCTCCATACTTTTTCCAGCTTTCCTACTCCTCTAATGGTTCACTCTCTTGTTTGTTTAAGTGATTTTAAGTATTTTAAAGCTTTAGAAGTAATATATAATTCCATTAGAAATTGATTGCACCTTTACATCCGTTATTCTTGATACAATTTTAATGACAAATAAAAATTACTCGTAACACATATTTGCATGTACTTGAAAAATTTGCTTGCATTTTTCTACCCCTATTTTAACCCAATGCTTTTTTACTTCCTCTTATAGGTGTTCTTATATTTCATGGTTTTTCACCTACTGCAATTGCCAATTTTATTGTTACTGGGATACTTTTTCATCCTAATATTTTTGTGAGGTTTAGTCAGCTGTTTTCCAAGTTCAGTTAGAAAACTCATTTTTTTGTATAGTTTCTTTTCTTTTTTTTCGTTAGAAGAATTTACATGCTTAAAAACAACAAAAGCTTTTATTGTAGCCAGATCAATTATACATATTGTAGAAGAAGCACACAAATAATTTCCTAGTTCTCATTTGCATGTATATATGGTAACTAATTTATTAATGGTAATGCAGATATCTCTTCTAACATTTTTAATGCAATGAACATACATTTAATTAGTTAAATTTAACAACTAGAATAATCTATTAATTTTCATTATTAACTCTAAACGACACTAGTCAGCACTAAACGACCCAAGTTCTATAAATCAATTTAAATGATTTATTGTTTGTTAACGTCGCACTGAAAAGCAGCATGAAGGCATTTTGCGACGGACCTCGTAATTTTGAACTTCGGTCAAGGGACGAGAATGACACCTGAGCTGGGAAATTCACTCTCCGAACTTCCACACCAGTCCATCGGTAGGACTTAGAGCCTTTAGGATATTTAACGTGCATCAGACTCTGTACACGGTGGGTCAAAAGTGGCATCAGGACTCGAACACACGACTCGACGAAACAATGCCAGCCACGAATTTACTATCATGACCATTCTGTTACCAAAGCTATATTAGAGATTCGATTATAAAAGGATGGCCAAAAGTGAGACATTGTTAGAGATAGAGAAAACAATTATTAACACACACATACACATATATGTTATATATTAAATATTAACTTTCTAACTATTAAGAGTAGTTCAACTTACTTGGTTTGAGGAAAGATTACAATAAATTTCAAAATAAGTTCCATAAGTTCCTTTCAAAATAATATCAGAAAAATTTAAAAATAATTCTGAGTGAGGACGAATTACATTGTAATTTTGCACTCACAATTAATTAAATAAAGGGAACTTTTGAAACCATCTTAACTGTTAAGAAATTTCACGCACGAGGAAAAAACGGGTTAAATCACTTTTTTCTAAATGTTTAACTGGTATTGCATTTTGTTTTATTACACCATTCAAAAACATTATGGAACAGCACATTAGAAGATATATATTTTAGTTATGTAGTTAAAAAAATCCAAACAATCAATAACAAAAATTTAGCGATTAGCATAGAAGTATTAAATCTTTTTCGCCAGGCACTCAACAGCAAACAAATCTGTCAGTTACTTGCGTCCAAATCTGGTTCACTTATGAGCATTCAGGAATTAATAAAACCTCGTCATTCTTAAACAGGACTCGAAAGATATTAAAATGCTAAAACAGATGTTCTTAATTTTTTCTTGTTGCTCTAATTCCTTGAGTATTATGAGGAAGATCATATATCTGCTTCCATATGAACATGTGTAATATACAAGAAATAAATTGAAATGACAAAAGAAACAAGTTTCATTGAGATAAAAAATACATTGTATAAAATATACATATTACACGTTATATATGTATGCTTCTTTTTCTGGACATGAAATAATATATACAAAAAAATTATATTTAATATCAGAAATTATAACAATACATAAATGCACTGATTATATTACAAATTTTAAAGAACATTTTATCATTTCTTTCTGACATGTTAGAATAAGAAGCTTTTTTTTTTATCGTCAATAAAAAGTATTTCTTTACATTGAAGTATTCAAGATGACACGGGTTCTATTATAATTTATTGCAACTATCAATAAGAGAAGTAAATATAGCATCTTAAGAGTTGTTTCTATATACGATTATAATGAGGTGTTGATTCCTTTTTGATCCAAAGTCACGGATTTCCTGAAGTTCTTTCGTGGACCTCTGGTTCAATACACCATCAACACTAGAACATGTCTATATATTCAATACACATTATCAATGGGACGGAGGGAACCCACAGAAGGGCGGTTTTCAAATAGGGAAAGGTTGGTCAGATGAATAATGAGGTGAATTATTAGTCCCACGTGTGGTCTAAATTGAGCTTTTGGGGAATTTTTGCCGACCACTACAGAGAGTAATCTGTTATTATGAGAGCTACTCTTGGTAAATTACTCTCTTTTTGTGATTTGTTAACCCTTAACGTTCGAAAGGCTCCACATGGCTTAACGCTACTGAAATGGGAAAGCTCCGATACGTAGATATGTCTGTTGTCTCTTATATATTGAGATAAATGAATCATTTTTATTATGTAAGATAGGTACGTGCGTCAGTTTACGGTTCCCGTAGTAAAACGCCAATGATTGTTGCAAACTGTCGCCAAACGGTGTTTTGGGCTGTGAATCCTTGTATTCTGTACAAAGAGATCACGATGGTTGATTAACGACGTACTGAGAAGCAACATTATGGCTTATACGACACCCGAGCTGAAAGTCCACACTCCTAACTTTCCCCACATTCCAACGTGAGGATTTGGGGCCGTTACAAATTTAAAGGACCTACGACCCTCACTATACAATGATTCACAAAGTGAGCACCATGGTTCTCCATTACACCTCGGCATCCTTTTCGAAGGGGCATCGCAGCATATTGCAAGGCTCATCAATATTATTGTTGTTGCTATTACTGTTGTTACTTTCGTTTTTAAATATGACAAAAATTTAAATTGACAATGATGTTATTATTATTTTCGTTTGGTAAAATATGACACCTAAGGAAGCTAATATACTTCTATGAAATAATTCATTACGTTTCTTTTTTAATAAATGACATTCGACAAAAATTAAAGGTAATTTTGGTAACATCTCTAAATTTCTCCGTGTTTGTTTCTAGATGGCGTTCTGGCTAGAAGCTAGGTTTTCGATGTTCTCTGAGACAAATAACAAATATCGAGATAGTAAAAATCAATTGCTTGAGGAAGCAATCTCCATTTCGTCGGTAAGACATTAAACTAAAAATATTTCACAGGAAGTATTTAAAGTAGAATTAATATAAAAATTCCATAGGTCAAATAAAAACCTGCGGACATTTTGAATCATTTTTTTCATCGTGAAATTAAAATTTTCAAAACACTATATCGATTTATTTAAATATAAACTTTTAAAAATAATTGGAAAAATAAATATTTCTGAGGATATGAAATAAAATAGGCCCCTTTAAATTATCATACATATCTTTAATACTGATAAAAGTAATAGCTACGCACTTTGCAATGTTTTGTGTTTTATGAGAAAAGAATTACGTCCTCACAGCCAGAATTTTCTTTAAAACCAATTTTAAGTGGCTGAAGAATATTATTTTGAGATGAATCCAAAAAAAAATATAATCTATGTTAACAAACACGCACTCAACAACTTTCTTTATGGTTGGTAACAAATTGCCCTATAGGATTCATTGGACAACAGGACTTTATGTACCAGGTTTAAGGAGGAGTTTCAATTTTTCAATTTAGCTTTTAAATTACTTGGTAATTAGGATAAATACATACGAAACTAAATAAAGTTAACTAGGATATTTCGAACATTAGCAAAATGTTTCGAAATATCTTAGTCTAAAAAGTTAAGGCCGGAAGGCTTCCTTTCCTTGAAATTTTTGAGGACCAAGAATTTCTTCGGTAGAAACCACATTTTAGGAGGCAAAGATTCTTCTAAATTTAGATTAAAAATTTCATTTGAGCTAGGGAAAAAGAAACGTATTAAGAATTTATATTTCTACTCAAAAGAATATTAAGATAAATCAAGTATTATGATTTCAGGAGCCCGAAAGTTTAAGGGTTTGCCAAAGGGAATCCTGAATTTCAGGTCGAAATTTTTGTTATTGGTGGCGCAGAAGTGCCTGGACCGTACCTTTTGCCTCTAGAATTTTATTTTTATATGAGGATCTTCCTTATAAGAGCATTAAAGTTTTTTAGAAAACTTAAGTTATCATTCATCAGGGGGAAATTGGAGTAGAAACGGTTTATCGTTTGCAAAAAAGAATTAAATTGGACAACACAATAGTTTGAAACCAATAAAGAAGCTAAATCCTTCACCTGTGATCGGAACTTCAAATCACTTCAACTTACTAAATAAGCCTAGTGTACTATTAAAAAAATATATGAAATTTGAGACCATATTTATTTTTAAATGAAATTCTGGAATATTTAAATCTCATGCGGACACACGTTCTCAAACCACTGATCGGTCAGGGATTCCCGATCTAAAGTCTCCCCACTATCCACCAAATAAAGGATGTTATTTAGCAATTAGGTATATCTGACTGACTCTAATCTGAATGAGCCACAAAAGAGAGAGTAAATTCAACTAAAGAACCTTTTTCTTGAGGTATCGGAAAAGCCATAGAGATCCGGATAGGGAACTCTCATTAAAGTCTTTCAAATTTCTCAAATATCGTAATTCGAAATTTTACAGACAGAAAATTAATTTATCATAATATCGAAATCATTATGTGGTTGGAAATATAAATTTTTTTATAAAATAAAAATGTTTTTTTTAAAAAAAAAAATTAAGTAAAATGCGTATTGTATGATAGGTTTTATTGAAGAATTCTGAATAAATAAATGTATTGAAATGAAAACTGAACCACTTATTTTTTAAAAAAAAAAAAATATTTAATTGAATCCGAGAGGGTAGATAGGGGGACCGGAGTTACAGGCCTATTTGAATTAAAATAAAGGTCCTAGATAAACAAGAGGTCGAATCCGAGATCTGAAACGACCTCAAAGACTTGAAGGTGAGCAAACCACGATTCATTTTTGTTCAGTTTGCAAAATACCAATCTTATGAACTAGAGGTATATATAATGATGGCGGAGATTAAAAGGCGCAAGAACCAAATACAGCTATACTGTGTCAAACATGGAAAACTGTGGTCTAGACATTTTAAAAAATGGAAAAAGATAAAAATTGGATGATAAAAAAAAGGAGTCGAAAATAGAGAAAAATTGCTAGTGTATAATGGCGACACGTAACCCCTATTACCTAAGATTGAGACACCCATGGGGAAAAACATCCCTAACGTATCCAGGGTTTATGATGCTCGTACTTGCTTAAAGGAGGCAAAACCCTGAGGGGCCAGAGGTACGAAAAAAGATAGCAAAAATGGTAGAGACCGAAGTCTTTTGGGGAACAAGGTATATCCTTCTACCTCTTGACTAGAAAGAAATCATTGTCCTTACAACTATGGTTAATATCAATAGATTTGAAATGTTTTGCTATGATTCTTCAATTGATGTATTTAGAAACATAAAAGTTTCGATTTTAATTCCCAGCGGAGCCACACATTAAACAAGTATCATTGTTATTGTGGTTTTTGTAGTTGCCAATAACTCTGTATATAATACATTGTAATATAATGTAAAAATTCTCCAATCTAGTTTAATAACAAGACAGATATTGCAGCATAATGCTTGTGTTCCTTGCCTAGGCCTCCGCTGAGGCTTTCGCTTGTCCTTCTTTAAGTGTTGTGGATTAACCTGCCTCTAACAGTATTTTAAACCCCTTTCTGTTTAACTGATACTTTCTTATCTGAAAAAGTGAGTACTTTTATTTTGTTTACTGTTTTTGCTTATTGGTGTTCATTTTTGCAAATTAAAATGCCCTAACACGTCCTTCTGCAACCAATCTTAATTAGTATTACTTAATTCCCTTTCCAATGGGAAGAATTTTATTGAATATCTGTCTAAGATGAATTTGATAAATTAACTGTCCAAGACGATGGAGAGAAACTACTTAAGACTTTGCTGAAGGATAAAGCTTTTTAAAATTATTGGACATGCTTACACAAATTTTGAGACCACTAAAGATTGTACAGGTAGTTCAAGATCCAATGGAAAATTCAGTGATGTAAGTACCAAATGACACCAGTTGGAGTCATCAAATGCAAATTTAAAAAGACAGCTGGAAAAGTCACGAAAATATTGTAATATTCTTGCTCAAAGCGCTAATGAAAAGGTTGTTGACAACATCCGGAAATTACTACACGATAACCTTGATTATCTGAAAAAGATGTCGGTACAATTAATAAGTCAACCTATGCTCAAGTAGCGGCATATTTGTCTCGCCCTCTCGAATTATAATGGACAAAAAAAACACAAAGTTTTACCTACTCATTCTCCTTTTCCCATAGGCAACGGTGAAAGAAAAGAAAGCCCATTGGCGATAGACCGCATAATTTTTAACCATCATTGAGTGATGAGAGTGACACCTGAGCTGTCACCCTACTTTCTAAGCTTTCACACCAAGCCGACTGGAAGACTTGGGGCCCAGACAGAATAAATATGATCAATCCTCAGTGAAATCAGGACTCAAACCCCCAATTCGACTGAAAAAATAACCTGTCATGAGCTATTGACTATGACCTGTCGGCTCTCGCTGCTACATTTTGATTTAAGGTTAGGTGCCGCGGAAAAACATTACTTCAAAAAAGAAGCCGCGAGTCGAAACCACTTGGAAACCACTATTAAGCTCTATTAATCCAAATCTGTAAGTATATAAATTTGAAAATCACTGTCCTTTTTAATGTAATATAGAGATAATTATATGAGTGTTATCTAAATAATTAATCTCGTTAGATTTTTATTCTAAATAATATTTACCTTCGTTGTTCTCATCATGTTTCGTTGTTGAAGATGAATGCACATAACTCTTTGGTGATGTTAAACTATCTCGGGCAAATCCCAAACATTGCTTGTTTAATCCTCCCTGGTGATGCAGAT
>BMAW01001101.1:616834-652455 GCA_019974015.1 Nephila pilipes | reverse complement strand
CTCAAGGTCAATGGAACTTGTGACTGCTGAAGATACCTGTGAATTTGCGGTAGCAATTGGTTCAGACAGTGATAAATAGCTGTGTATCTTGGGAGGCTGATACATGCCTTGGTTGGTATATGTCTTTATTTCAGGATGGTATAGTATAGCACATTTGCGAGCATTTCGCCCTGAATATAAACAACTGGAGGGATCAATATCAATGGAACTTGTGATTGCTGAAGATACCTGTGAATTTGCTGTAGCATTGGGTCGAGACTGTGATAAATAGCTGAGTGTCTCAGAAGGCTGAGGTATGCGTTGTTTACCATATGTGTTTATTTCGGGATGGGATAGTTGAGCACATTTTCGAGAATTTTGCTCTGGATTTGAATAACTGGATGGCTGAAAGACAGTAGAACTTGTGATTGGTGAAACTACCGATGAAATTAAAGATTGGTATTGTGGTCTGTTATAAAAAGGATAAATCAATTCTGGTGGTGATTGAGAAATTTGAGCTGTCGTGTCAAGGAATGAGTATGTAACTGGCGACAAATAACGAAATTTTGCAAGAGAAGACTGCTCTGTATTTGGCGAAGAACCAGGTATTTTCCCTTGTCGTGAATAGCAATTTTGCTTTGAGCTGAGGTTAAAGTTTGGATCCAAGTCGTTCGTCTTGCGAAAGGCATCCTGACAAATATCTTTGCATAATTCCTTGTGATCCATAGCAGTTTTTTTGCTAGATATCTGTTAAAAAATTTGAACCGAAAGAGATGTAGGCTGTTACTATCAGAACTATCCAGTGAAGAATCCTGTAAAAAAAAATCACATTTATGTGTAGTTTGAACTTTGTAAGTTTTATACATATATATATATATATATATATATATATATATATATATATATATATATTTATATATTTGATTTAATTTTAATTAAATTTGATTAATTTTTTTTTAATTTGAAAAAAAATCAATATTTTGCTTGTTATTTTGATTCAGTTGAATGTAACATTTTAAAGTGAGGTGCTATTGCTAAAAAAAAATTAGAATAGAATATTAGAGCGTAAGTGCGGATATTTTTTTAAAATCGAATGTCTCGAAAGCAATTTACTCTTATGAATTGAAATAAAACAATTTCTGAGCCAGAACGAGCTTCATATTAAACAGTTTAAGTTAGAAATGAATTATTTATTAAAATTATCGAATATAGAGCATTTAAAAACGTTAAGACGGATAAAATTGCTTTAAAGATATATATGTATATATGTAAAGATCCTGCCGGCTTTTTAAATGTAACATAATATCAAATAACAGTCAAGGCATATTGTATTTTCACAGAACTTTTATTTAAGCGGCGAGAGAGACCATTTCCACTCCGTCTTTTGATTCAAGCTATTGCATCATAAGACAACAAGAAGAGGAGAGAAGAGTGCGCTTCTCGCTGTGTTTTTGTTTATATATGAGGGAAAATTTCATTTGAAACGTCCGAGACGCATAGTATGAATAAGGGATTCCGGGGAAATATCATAATGGATAAAGATTTAAAAGAGATAGTTTTGACAGATTTATAATTGGTTTAAGCGGATTTAACCACTATTAAGAGCGCGTGATGTAGTAAATAAGAGGATACTTTGGAAGGGGATCAGGAAATACGAATGAACATTATCTTTTAAAGGAGAGAATGGGTAAATGTAGTAAATTAAATTATTATAGCGAGAAATTTTAATAGGAATCAAGTTAAATCATTACATATATATATATATATATATATATATATATATATATATATATACTTTTTGAAAAAATTCCATACTAAAGATGTGTGAGTTGTTCCTTGAATACGTTACTCTTCCAAAACATCACCAAATTACAAACTCTCAACTATGACCATTCGACTACTATGGTCACATATTGTCCTTACAAAAAAAACCCACCTAAAATGCTAAATAAAATCATTTAACATTAAACTTTGTCTAGATATAAGTATTAACAATTATTTCCATTAAACAACGTAAAATTATTTAAGTACTAAGAAAAACTAAAAGAACTTTCATTATTTTGATAATACAATATCCATATAAAGGGGATACCATAGTTTTGAGAGAAGTTGGTCTATTGTAGGTATTTTATTTTCTTTCTTATATTACTATGGAAGGTATTTTATTTTCTTTCTATTTTCTAAGCATTCAATACAGCCTCTCTTCTATCCGTCTGCTGGGGATAATGGCCTGCCAAGGAGGGGGGTGCAAAGGATATATGCAATCTCCCTCCAAGATTTATTCACGAAATTAAAATATTTCAGGATAATTCTTTTATTGTTATTGATGTTCTAAACTTTAAAAAAAAATGTTTATTTTCTCTCCTCAGGTTTAAATTTTTTCCATCACGAAACGAAAAATAAAAAAAAAAAAAATTCCATCTAAACCAATTCCCGATAAAAGCATAGAAAATTCTCTCTCTGAAAAAGTGCAACTGGGCCAGTGTTTGTAGACGAAGAGAGGAGAGTACATCCCTATAGAAGATATTCTCCCTTTGTCTTTTCCAACAGTTTCCCAGGAAAGAGTTGTGGGTGGCATTCTTTCCTTCAAGACAGTGATACATGAATATCTAAAACAGGACTTCGGACAGTGCCTATTTCAGCGTATCACCTTTTTGCAGAGTTGAAACGTTCATGAGGGGTATTCTCGGCTCTAGTCTTTCGGAAAACCGAACAGTAGTCAGGAAATATATATATAGATAGATAGATAGATAGATAGATAGATAGATAGATAGATAGATATAGATAGATAGATATATAGATATAGATATATTACGTCGGAGTCATTGAAGAATGGTATTCGTTCATGAATACTCGTAAAATAAATATTGTTTTGCAGAGTAATACATTTGAACTGTACCTTTATATTTCAGAAAAAGCTTTGAAAAAACACGTTATATACAGATCTCCTACATGTTTTATACAGCGATATTACTCTATTATGGCAATAGAGAAATTGCCCCATTATTTGATTCATGCTCTCGAATAAATGGAAATCGTCATGATAAGAATTCATCTTCCGGAGCCTACATTCTTTCAAAATCAACGAGATCTAGTTTTGTCATTACTTCATTTTTAGTGGAAACAAATATTTTCTTTTACGTTTCCTTTAAAGTAGGATTTTAAAATCTAAAGCCGTGAACTTCATTGCTGAAATTCAAATGCGCGTCGGTATTGTAAAAAAACTTGAAATTATTTACTGTCAATCAGAGACGGTTTTCAGTTTTACTCTTCTAAAATAGGGAATTTGTTTTAAAATAAATAATAAACGAATACAAGAAACAGGAGCATAAGGTATCCTCATGATCTATTTCTCTCCTATGGGGTTTACTGTCTTTGGTAAACAGGGGTGAAACGCCATCGGGATTACCTAGCGATCCTTCTCTATTTTCGATCCTTTCTTGTCATCCGATTTTTATCTTTTTTCTATTTTTTCTAACGTCTCGACTACAGTTACTCATGGTTTGACGCAATAAAGCCAGCTTTGGCTCTTGAGTTATAAAACTCAACTTTCACTCACACTCATTTGTTCCAGATCAAATTTAAAGTAAAACATTCGTTTGTTACTTCTTTATACAAATTAATCAATATATATTATTTATCACGTCGTCCAAAATGTTGTGGATATTTAAATGTCTAAAAAATGTACCGGGAAAAATATCAATAATTGGATTTTATATAATTTTGAATTTCACTCTCAGGGAGTGAGTTTTTGGTTTTTTCGTTTTCTCCCTTCGCTAAAGATTACAGCTCTTCTATACATAGCTATGGTGATTATTACAGCACACATGCCCGCCCGGTCTATTTTTGCTTCTGATATATTTTTTATTATGGTTTTATTTTAAAAATTTCTCCTTGTGAAGAGGTGAATACTTTTACTAGTATATTATGTTATGTTTCTCATATCGATCAAAACTTAATTTCTAAATTCTGGTTTTTCAATCAGCGTTTATTTCTTCAAACAACATTTTTAAATAGGATACATTGATACAATTCTTTTAGTATCTGATAGATATATTATATTTGGAAGTCTTTTATTAACATTTATTTTTATTTCCTTCCTTGATGCTTTATGTATTGTATAAGCTTTCGTACAATGTATTCAATATTTTTTCAACATTGCTAAAGAAAGTTACATTTCTGTAATACTGCAACAAGCAAACGATATTTTTTCCTTCGAAATCTTTTGTTGTAAACCTACAAAATTGCTTGAGTGAGCGAAGATCTCTGGTTTTATTCCATTCCATGTATTGAAAAAGAGAATTCGCCAATACGGAACGAAAATCCAGAGGAATGCGAACATGCCGAATTTGCTTTAAGACTCAATAACCTTTGCTTCTTTCTAGAGACAGAAAAGAAACACCCTGTGTCACATAAAATCCGGGATTTATCGGAAATTGATTCACTGGATCCAGATTGAATGATAGGTACGGTTGAAATCCCATTATAAGAGATTTCCCAGTCACGTGACTGAGAGAGGAAAAACTTTTTCGGGAAAACGAATTTCGTGTCATGTTGACTCACTTTCCGCGCGGATCTATTTCTCTTCAGAATTCCGAAGTTCTCCACAAAAAGAGAATACAGCCATTCCATGACAGATTTGATTTCTCTCTCCTTTTTTTTTATTTGAGAAACAGAACAGATTTGATCGGGTTTTGCACTCGTGAAGTCACATGGAAAAAATATTAATAGCGTACTCCGAAAATGTCAGACTTTTTTTTTTATGTTTTTGTTATTCTTTTTGATCGGAAGGAAAAATAAATCCTGTCTAAGAGATTCGACGTATCAAGAATAATAAACGTAAGTGCTCGTATTGAACTGAAACAATCTAATAGTAATTAAATAAGATACTTTTACGCTTAAAAAAAACTCTAAAATTATATTTATCAGATGTGTTAATAATGTAACCATTCTTTGCCCTCAAAACGGGACATTTGCTTATTTTTAGATAAAGTATATGTATTCCAGAAAATACAAATTTTTTACTGGTCAAAAGAACAGGAATTAACTTGTGTAAGCAAATAACTTATGTAGGCTTATATTTTCCTGTAAAAAAAATTTATTTAAAGTATTTGGAGTTGATTTGAAACACAAAAAATGAAATTCTTAGTAGGATTTCTTAAGCAACTTTAATTTTTTCAATTATCATTGCTTTAAAAACTGCGACTTTCAACGAAGATTTTTGTTCGTTCACAACTCACTCAATATATTCTCACACATTTCCCCTTTCGACTAACCTTTTTGACTACTTTATGACGCTCTCCTCATCGGCTTGTCTCCTTTGAGTAAGTACAGGCATCACGGCCTCAAGGAACACTAGTGATCTTTCTCTTTCCCATGCATCTACTTGCTTTAGTAAGCACGGGGGACGCGACTCTGTTTACAGAAGTCAGAAGACCCATAGGAAAATATAGAGAGATCACTCTAGTGATCTCTCTCTATTTTCGACCCTTCTTGTCAACCAATTTTTATCTTTTCCCCATTTTTTTCAAGCATCTAGATCGCAGTTGGGAATTATTTGGTACACTATGGCCACATACGGCATCTTGCCCCCTTAAACTTCACCATGGCCCCCTATTTTAAAACATTATTTTATTTGGTAACTGAGCCTTCCAAATAAACTGTGGCTTATATAAATTAACAATGATATATATATATATATATATATATCTGTGTGTGTGTGTGTGTGTGTGAAATAACTTTAATGGATGTGTAAAAATGGCATTAGGATTCATAGCTTTAAGTAGAACACAGTTAACTGGAAAAAAAAGTCTGTTTATTCCTTTTGATGAGAGAGAGGAAATAAATAACAGAGAGTGGATTACTGGTGAAAAGGCAGAAAGCCAGAGACTTAGCTTCGCCGACTTGGCTACAGCATGAGAGAGAGAATGTTACCTTGCTTCGTATTTATGTGGAAGGATTTCTTTTGGTCATATGGTAATCAAGTGGTATTGGATGAAAGGATTTTTCAGGAACCACATCTAGTTCTACTAGTTCAACTAATTCTAATCTAAGATCACGCGGTTGTGGTGTTTTGGTGCAGTATGTACATACGGACATCTTGCCTCTTAAAGCTTCACCATGAACCCCTATGTTAAACATTATTTTATTTGAACTAGCTTCCAAATAAAACTGTGTTACTATATAAATTAACAATGATATATATATATATATATATATATATATATATCATATTGATATATATCTAGTATTGTGTGTGTGTGGTGGTTGGTTTTGTGGGGGTGTGTGTGTTGTTGTGTTGTGAAATCCAACTTAATGGATGTGTAAAAAATGGCATTAGATTCAATGAGCTTAAGTGAGAAATACAGTAACGAAAAAAAAGTCTGTTTTGGCTTTGCATGAGCAGAAAGAGGAAATAAATTAACAGAGAGTGAATTACTGGTGAAAAGGCAGCAACAGAGACTTAGCTTCGCCGACTGGCTACAGCATGAGAGAGAAATGTTACTTGCTTCGTATTTAGTGCAAGGATTTCTTTTGGTCATGTGGTAATCAAGTGGTATTGGATGAAAGAATTTTTCATGAACCTCATCTAGTTCTACTAGTTCAACTAATTCTAATCTAGATCGCAGTTGTGAATTGTTTGGTGCAGTATGGCCACATATGACATCTTTCCCCCTTAAACTTCACCATAACCCCTATGTTAAGACATTATTTTATTTGTAGCAAGGGCTTCTTCCAAATAAACTCGAAGCTTGTAATTAGTATATATATATATATATATATATATATATATATATATATATATATATATATATATATATATATATATATATATATATATCTGTGTGGGGGGGGAAATAACTTTAATGGATGTGTAAAAATGGCATTAGGATTCATGGCTTTAAGGAGAACACAGTTAACTGAAAAAAAAAAGTCTGTTTATTCCTTTTGATGAGAGAGAGGCAATAATTAACAGAGAGTGAATTACTGGTGAAAAGGCAGAAAGCTAGAGACTTAGCTTCGCCGACTTGGCTACAGCATGAGAGAGAGAATGTTACCTTGCTTCGTATTTATGTGGAAGGATTTCTTTTGGTCATGTGGTAATCAAGTGGTATTGGATGAAAGGATTTTTCAGGAACCTCAAATGGAGACAAACAGTCTTGTAGGGGTTATCCCTATACGTTTGAGGTTATAAGAAGAGTTGATTTGGTAGATTTTATAAGTGCGTAATTGCGTAAATTAAAGGATAAATTGGAATAGTATCAGAATATAAGAATGAACTCTTTACTGTGAGTTAAAGAATAGGAAAAATTAGGTAAATAATCATTTTTGATGGAAATCACTACACACACACACATACACACACACACACACACACACACACACATATATATATATATATATATTAGAAGTGTAGCGAAGAGGAGAAAAGGATAAGATACAGAGAATGTGAACGTGTTTGTGCCCTCAAAGTGCTAAGAGGAGATAGAACATTATCTCCTCTTCTATTATAGCGTTTTTGTCTTATGCGATGATTGAAAACATATAAATGTTATGAGCAACTCCTGTTTTATTTTTCAGATAATAACATTAATATTTAAAATAACTTTTATTGAGTTACATTTAAAACAAAATAATAAAAGCATTACAGTAAAATTAATTAGTAAAGTATGTTAAATTGGTACAAAAGAGACTTTTTTTCCAGATTGGAACAATTAAATTTAAATGATTTAAGAAGTTTATGTGATACAAAATGAAAACAAAAAAGTTAAAAGATGAAAAAAAGATACTAATGTAAATTTAATTCTATATTTCACTAATTTGATAAATAAAATTAATTTGATAAATAAAATTATGTATCATTACATTAAAGATAAAAAAAAATAATAAAGTTGGGAATTAAGTACATCGGAACTGACATTTATATGCGAATTCATGCGTTGAAGAATTAAAACTACCTTCAAGTGCTTCTTGCATATGTTTTTACAGAATATATTAGTTTTAAATACATTATTGATTTTTACTTTTGTTTCTTTATGATTTTTTTTTCCTTATATCGTTTTTTTAAATATACCGTCACTACCACTTAATTTGTTTAAAAAAATTATTTAAATATGCAGCAAAAACTAGAAGGGAAAAAATGGGGTGTTTTTAATTTTTAATATCGTTAGATCTTTGTTCATTATTCTCAAATCATTTGATTCGAAATAAAATTAAAAATTAACATGCAGGAACCTTGATGATCTTTTTTTTAAAAAAAGGGGGGGGCGAAGTATAGTATAAGGTTAATTTAAAGAGAAAAAGAGAAAGATTCAGAAATATGCTGCAGTCAGAATAAATATTTTAAGTATGAAAACAAAATAAAGGATTATTCAAACATTAAAGACAAGAAGATAAGAAAATAAACAATCGAAAAGAATTTTTTTTATAAGTGATAAGGTTTTCAGAGGAAACAAATAATAAAAATAATTCTTAAATCTTTTTTTAAGACAAGTCAAACCCGATTGAAATATTTTTCTCTTTTTAGAGGGTTTGTTATATTTTGTAAGGTAAATGTACCCTCTGAAGAACCTTTAAAGTAAACAGTACCTCCCCTCTCTCTCCCACTCTCTAAAAAGGACCAAAATATTAAAGAACATTTTATTTCCTTATTTTGATTTGATGACATTTCAAAATATGTCTACAAAATTTCGTAGTTCTAGCTGCATTATTTAGCAAGTTATTTAAATTTTCATTCACAGCATTAAAAATTATTTCATTAACCTTCAAAACCATAAATTGCTTTTCTCAATTCCTTTATTTTTCATAACGGTTACGTACTTAAAATTCTAGGGCATTTTTTTGTAATCAATATGGAATTTTTAAGTTTTTTCTGATAGTTTTGCATAATCTGTTTGATAATTCTGTTCATGGAAAAAGAATTCAGCTGACAGTTATTTTTCTAAAAATGTACAAAATTAGATATGGCGTTTACTTACTGTTTTTCGTAGCATCCTATAGAATTTTTTTTTTGTTTCAAAACGAGAAATAACACTAGTACAATCAAACCCATGCATAAAACTGTAAAAAAAAAAAAAAAAAAAAAACATTTCTAAGAAATTTTTCGAAAAATTGATTAAAAATATTAAAAATTGTAGAAGTAGTAGGAATTTTAAAAAGGGAAGAAAAAACAAAAAGAAAATTTGAAATTTAAATTATTAAGCGAAGTTTTGTAAAGAACAAATTTAGTCACCCAAAGTACATTTTTTTATAATTATTATTTAATTTTTCAATTAAATATCAGAATTAAAGTAAACAATGAAATATTATTAAGCAAAGTTTTGTAAAGTACAGATTTAGTCACCCAAAGTACATTTTTTTATAATTATTATTTAATTTTTCAATTAAATATCAGAATTAAAGTAAACAATGAATATCGAGAAACGGACTATAGTAAACTTTTCCGACATTAAAATTAAAGCAAACGCTAAATTATTAAATTGAATGTGTTTAAGCTAAATTTAAATAACTTAAAGCAAACGGTAAATTATTAAATTGAATATCATTTCAGCTACATGTAATTAAAATTAAAGCAAACGATAAATTATTAAATTGAATATTATATTAGCTGCATGTAGTTAAAATTAAAGTAAATGATAAATTATCAAATTGAATATATTTAAGATAAATGTAATTAAAATTGAAGCAAACGATTAAAAATTGTAAAGTGATCTGCTACACCAAAAGTGATCCAACTAAAACAATAACCCATTGGGTGACTAATTAATAAAATATTTTGAAAAAAAAATATTAAATAATTGTTTGCTTGAAAATGATGTTTTTTTTCTTCTGAAATGTATATCCTATGTTTGTTCAAAAATGGCGAATAAAAACTTTTCCTTACAAATATTTAATTTAAAAAATTTCTTATAGGATACTTTGTTCTTTTAATCAATCCAATTTTTCTTACTAAGAAATTCAAAGTGCTAATTGAAAATAACAAGCAACTATGTTCTAGATATATTCAGCTCTTTTGAATTCAACTACGTCTACACTTATAAATAAATCGATACATTTTTATTGATTAATTCTTAACTAAAATGATTTTTTATTTTCATTATTTTTCCCCATTTAATACGAATGCATTAGGCACAATAAAAAGTAGAACTATTAATTATAATATTCTCTAGGATACGATAATCAACTCGCTTAGCAATGTTTACAAGTTGACGAACTAGCGAACCATACTAAGTTTAAATTGAATTAATTTCTTCCAATGTCGAAGCTAAGAAGTCGAATGGATCGAGAGTTAAAGTACTTTCTAATTATCGATGAGTATATCACAACTTTCGAATACTTAAAATCTTTCCAGAGTGCAGTCGGAGAAATCGAATGTACACATTTTTAGCTGAATTTATAAATTTGACTTTCAAACTTTCCCGGCAAACTTCGAGTTACTTTAACGCGTCAGTAATTCCATCAGACGGGATCACATCCCTTTCTAAAGAAGAAAAGAGACAAATATTTAAACTTTCCGAACTGATCTGCACATCCGCTTCTACTGATTGATTAAATCAGCTTAATATAATGCTTTTCGAAGAAGAATTTAAGCCTACTTTATATAAATGTCAGTAGCATTTTATTCAGCATTCAAGGGCTTGCAATAAATCAATGATTTCGTTCTCGAAAATAAATGCGTTAGCCCTGTGTACGATTCTTAAAACTGAGTCGGTATTACTTTAAATTATTTTGTAGCATTTGTGTGATCACTGGAACATAATTAAAATATAATGAAATGGTGATTAATGGGAAACCTAAAAGTTACATAGTAATCGAAAGTAATCTATTTTTATTCACAACCACTGTTAAAAATATATTAGCTAATTCGAATGTGTAAATAATTCCAAAGAATACAAAATTTAAATGAAGTCACATCTGATGAAAATATTACTAAGAAAAAGCTACAAATCAATTTAAAAAACAGTATTTTTTTTAATTTACAAAAACATTTAAAAATATAATGTATTAGAATGCGTAAATAACTCTGACATTTACAAAACCAAAATGAATTCCGATAAGAATTCATTCCAGATCATTTTCCTCGCTTATTTCAGACACATAACTATCTTGGAAACATTGGAAAATCGGGACGATCATCATTTCCATGAGGGGAATAATATCGCAGATATCATTTGCCAACTACTCAGCTAGGATTTTAATATCATATTTTGTTAGATACCTAGCTATGTAGGTATTTAAGAATTTTCAAGAGGATTCAGCTACAATATCGTCTAAGAATTGTCTGTCGCTATCAGTTCCGCTGTGTAACGTCTGTGGCATATCCACTTTCCTCAGCCTTCTTCAATGTTTGTTGGTCGAGCTACCAACTTTGACACTCATGCATCTGGACTGCCCGAGCGACACCTGATCCCCGAGATGTCAGCAGAAGGGGGATCGTGGCTATTTCGGCTGCTTGTGAAGATTGGGGGAATTAGCCGACGAGAAACCGTTGGAGGTCGATGGCCCTAAAAGAGCGTCAGTCCCTGCTTGGTTCCCGGTCCAGACGGACGTCTTGGTATCTCCTGTCACATATTTTTGTATAATCGCTGTACATAGTCACATTAAATATTTTAAACTTAAAAATCAGAATTTACCTATTTGTCTGATTAACAATAAATTATCTTCAAACGGTACAGCTGCAAGAAATCGAACGTTTAATTTTAAAGCTAATAAAATGACATGACAAGAAACGTGGAATCTTCAGACCCACAGGCCAATCGTGACTAGGACAGCTTTGTGATCATAGTCGTGGACTCTCGACGGCATTTTTATCGAGTCGTGGGTTCGAGCCCTGAAGCCACAAAAGACCCACCAAGATGCGGGAGCTGATGCATGTTAAATTCTGGTCGAGGTCACAAATCTTCCCTTTGCAATGCTGTGGAAGTTTGGTGAGGAAGATACCAACTCAGGTGTCATCCTCATCATTGCACTGAGGTTTTAAATTACGAGGTCCGTTACATTAGCCCTCGTTTTGCCTCACAGTTCACCATTAATAAGCAATGATATACCCACAGGCCCGTCAGAGACTTTAGGTAAAAACAGTAAGACTTTAGAAAGTCAGAGGCCTCCTTTTAGGTAAGTATGGGAATCATGATCTCGAGGTACCCTATTGATCTTTTTTTCCCCGTGAGGTTTACAGTCCTTGATAAACTCGGGTGATGCGCTTTCGGGATAAAATAGCGATATTTCACTCTTTTCGACCTTCTTCTTGTTACCCAATTTTTATCTTATTGTCCATTTTTTTACTTAACGTATTTTAAGCAAATGTTGGACGCAGATTTGCCTGATTTGTGTCTCGAAGTATTAAACCCTTGTGTTACTTATTCCAAATCTACAATAAGTAACCCTTGGTGAAGCCCATAACTGAGCCAAGTCCCGATGTTCCAACGGGAAAAACGGATGTCAAGTTGATGACATACGGATGTCGTATTGGATATACTCGCTTTACGTATAATCGTCTTTTGTTTGGAGAAAGTGTCTTTCCTGCCATGTCCGATACACTTTCCGTCAGATTTTGATATAATATTAAGTGTATCATCCTCATTGTATCATATTTTTAATTCACAAATTTTAAATTTATCTGACATGATGGAGGAAAACCTCTATCATAATTTATTTGCATTTCTTATACAGAATCGGGTTGTTACACAGAATTTAATAAGCAATGATATGTTAATCCTTTAATCCTTGTCATTTGATCTTTGTTTTTATCAATGTTTATATTTTATTAATCATTTGTTCTTAATATGATTAAAAAAAAGAGACTTACACCCCATTAACAAATAATCACTCGCTCAATCATTCTTAAATAAAATTTAATTTTTTTATTTAATTTACCCATTGTAATGCTAATCGGCGAAGGTTGAAAAATGGGGTTAAATATTATCGTATCCTGAATGATACACAACGCATCTTCCGAATGCTCATTATATACAATTTATTTCTCTTTAAAATAAATATTTGGTATGATCAAAAATAACTTGAGTTTTTTTTTTTAACAAATCAATCTCATTTCATACCTATGGCTTTCATAGCATACTAATCATCACGAGAATCGTTTAAAAGAGTTTGTCACTTTTTTAAATCTGGAATTTAGAATTCTTTGCAAGTTTTCACTAGGTTACATTTTGAAATAACCATTATCTTCTCCATCTTCAATTTTAATTCAGATTTTTCGCGTCTCCATCATTTGTTAATAGTTGGAACTGTGGCTACCATGCTTGGCAAGTTCATTAGTGGACCCGCCTTACATCTGGACAAAGCCCTCAATGAAGACATCTGGACACATGAGAAACGGCAAGCAACATTTCTGTTTCTCATGAACTTTGACCTTTTAGAGTCCGATTCTCCCAGGAACCTAGAACATCCCAGCGTCAAATGTCCAATTTAGCAGGTGTCATATCCTGCCTTGTTTGGAGTGCTCAGGACCAATAGCCAGTTTTTAGTTTAAGCTACCAAACCAAAATAAAGGATCATGTCCCGTAGTTTTGGAAGAGGCAGAGCCATTTTCATTCTACCCAAAAATTTCTTTAGAGAATGGACAGTAAGAGCTCTATAAAATATTCGCCTAGAATGTCGTGTCCAGCATTACTATGCAATAGGATGACACCACGAGAAAGTTTACAAGCAGAGCTTTGGTTTGATTGCCATCCTGTATTCCGTTAGCACATAACAAAGCAGCTGACAAGTAATTGCAGTTTCAAAATGCAGGGAATTGACTAGGAGCGGGCACTTGAGCTGTAAAACTGAAAATATTGAAATAAATGGACACAGTTACTGCTCGGTTGTCATCTTTTCCTCATTCCTTGTTGGATATGTAATTCTGGCTACAAAGTGAACTTTCATAAATCCTTTTCGTCACACCAGCATCAATCCTCTCCCCACTTTTGTAAGTACTATAATTTTAGTACAATAACATCTGCTTCAATATTTATTGATTATGCCTAATACACTACTGACCACCCAAAGTGCAACGCCATAGAAAAGCTATCCGAACTGCGAGAAATTTTCACTGTTGCTCTTAGAGAATTATATTTTTGATAAATCGATGCAGTGATGTGTATATGTAATCGGTCTATGTACGAGGGAACGACTGATCAACAGCACCGAGTGCGCTATCTTCGTCACTCCATGACACTTGGAGACAGGCATCTTGTGGGCATGGTAGTGATGGATTGATCTACCCCATCAAGAACCATTTCACAACAAATCGGTCTGTTGCACTATAATCAGCGTCTAAACATGCTATTAGACGTTGTTTGCAGCACAGTAGAATGTCCGCAAAGCATCTATTACTGCGATTACCTTTGTTTCAAAGCCATTGGCGTTTGCGTCTGCAATGGCGCTTTGAAAGGTGGACATAGACTACAGAATGGTATAATACTGTTCACACAGATGAATCTCAATTTTGCCTGCAACACCTCGGTGGTTGACTTAAAGCCTGGAAAAACCAAGGAGGAGAGGTTGTGTGACTGTTGTCATATGTATCGCCATACTGATCCTGCACCCAGTATTGTGGCTTAGGGTAGTATTGAATTTCTCTTCATCACCTTCCCTAGTACTAATTACTTATACGATGACCAGCCGGAGCTATATGTGTGAGGCTTTGGAGCCTGTTATCCTCCCTTACCTTCATTGTTTGCCTGAGGCAACATTCAAACAAGACAATGCACAAACTCAGGTATCACTGGATGTTCTTCATCCACCAGGTTGCATTGCTGCCTTGGCCTGCCAGTTCTGCCAATCTATCGCCTATTGCATACGTCTGGAAAACGACCGGTACTTTCGTACACACCCACTGCCACACCATATCAACTTTGGCAACTTGAGAAGACAGCATGAATTGCCATAACCTATACAGAAATCAAAAGCACTTTTTTTTCACTTAGTGTCGAAGTGGGTAGCAACGGTTATTTGCAGCCATAAGCAGGACACAATCCTGATTTCATCGTCTTCCTCACCTAATAGAAGGCGGTATATTCAGTCATTTCACCTTTGTATTGTGTGTTATCTCTCTAATACATTTGGCTTTGGTATCTCTTGTCTCTCTCTTGGACACCAAGAATGACAAGAGATCCGTATTCGATCGAAAAGCTTTCCGTATTCTAATTATTTGAATGGTTCCAATTTTAGTTTATCGTAACCCAGTAAGAGAAATCACATGCGCATTTCTGGTGCTTTTACTCGCGTTGAATTTAAAATAGCAAACGATATAGGTTAATTATAATTGACTTGATAATTAAATGGGTAATTATCAAATGAAGTCAGTACAATAACATCATTTCAACAGTGAGAATTTATCAATATCATTAGAAACATCGTCCCCTTAACTTTTTTTATTTAATTTCTAAATGTATTTATAAAAGAAAAGGTATATCACACTTGGAAGCATGGCCAATCTATTTTAAAACTTCAGCATGCATTTCAACATGGATAAAAACAAAGAATTTCTTAAACATTTGAATTTTATGTAAAATATTCCTAGTTTTTAAATATGTATCCACAATAAGTATTAAAGTAATAGATCCTTTCTTTATCGGATCTGTGGATCGAATTCAAACTAAAATTTCTTCTCAGGTGCACGTATATTTATTTCCGTATACATTCATTAAATAAATGTGAAAAATAAATTTAAATCTAGCTTTGCTTAGTAGGATAAATTCTTTGAGATATAGTTTTTTAAATTTTAATGTATGAAAACAAGAAATACTGTTCTTTTATTGTTTCCAAAAGCATGTCTTATTCAAAGCATTACTCAAACACATAAAAAGAGTTTGAGAAATTCAAATATAATTTGAGGGATATCAATGAAATTCTTCTCAAATTAACATGATTCAAAATTTAATGCGTAGAACAAAAAACAATATTTTATACGAATCACAAAGTAACTAAAATAAATTTAGAAATTTCACAGGGGAAAGAGTCTTCTGAGATCTGTTTGAAATGTTACATGTTACTCGTTTAAATAAATATTGGTACTGTTTGTAATTTCACTCATTCTCCCCCCCCCCAACACAAAATCAATTTTTACTAAAAAACCAAAAGCTTACATATATATTGCTTTAGCTTTACTTCACCAACTTGGTTTTTTCTCCCTTGATGATTGATTCAACAACTGATCAATCATCAATCACTGATTTTTCGGTGATTCATGATTTTGACATGACAGATTTTTTTTCACACACACATATAAAAATTAATCTTTTTCTTTCCTTCCAATTCACTTCTATTTCGTCTGATTATTTCGAATAAAATTGTCCAGATCCCCCGAAAATGTTTTCGTAAAATAAATGGATACGCAATACTAATTCCAACATATTGTTTATAAATTACATTTTGCATTAGATACAAGCAAGCACAAATTTTTGATTTACAGAATCAAAAATTAGTTATTGCTGGAAATATTTGCAACGCAAATACTAAAATTATTAATAAAGTGTTAGTTTTATTTTTGTATATAGTTATTTATTATTCTTTCAACATCCATCCACTCCGGGGCTTACCATCTCCTGGTAAGAAAGGGCACCATGAGCATTGAGGGGATTCATTATCTTTCGGTAAATATTGTGCGACGTTCCCTTGGGATATCCTAGCGATCCTTCTCTATATTTTCGACCCTTCCTCAGTCAGTTAATTTTTATTCCCCCACCCCCTTTTTTTTCTAGCATCTAGACCAGAGATATATTGTGGTGCTGCATATAGATTTGTCTCTTGCGCCATCAACCTGAAATTTCATTCACTCTTATTATGTTTAACTCTTATTATTTTATGGACAGTAACGGATGCAAAAAAAAAAAAAATCAACAAGGGGCACTAAGTCACATTTTTTGAGTAACTCTCTCACGTCATCTCTTTGTTAGTTATCAAATTGCCTTAAAACGAGTATTTTAATATCCTGTTTATAACTAACGTAAGATTTTGCACTGAAAAAATGTTAACATAGAAACTAGACTCACACAACAAACATATCGATTCGATAATGATAGTTTGATTGGGATTTCCTGTTCAGGTATGTTATTTTGTGGGTGCGTAAAATTATGACGGGAGATGGAGGCATGTTCCCCCGTGCCACCCCTGGATTCGCCATTATCTGTGTACACGTCCGTACACTTGCGCGTTTTATCTCACTTTTTTAACTTCCAAATTTCCGGTTAATGTAAATTTTGTCCCGTTTCTTCAAAACCACACGACACAATGTTTGCTGTTGATTGGGTATAACTGAAATAATTTCAGTTAATGGTTTCTAGCCCCCCCCGACTGTTATGAGAGTTGCAACTACCTTATATTATTATTCTCTTCTACTGTCATTATTAACCTTATTTTGAGAATCACAAAATTACACAGTCAAAAAGAATAGCTAGTATTTCACAAGAGATATAACCTTTCCAGTTATTTTACTCAAATCACACAAAATTAAATATCACTACTAAATTTTTAACTACTTTTCCTTGTTTATTACTTCTATAAAAGAGTTTCATTTCCCATTTAAAAAAATAAGGATTGTAATTCATACAAATCCTGTTGGGTGTGAGGCCTTAGACAAAATAAAGCTAAAAGTTCGAGTTGTTAATATTATGTCTAATTCGTCTGGAATTATTCCAATGACTCTACAATCAACGCAGTTCTAATAACGATGTTTCGCTTGATAATTTCCATTCACTATCTTTATCATACATTAAACTACCTACTCACTGATTATATAAGTTGCGGTAAAAGTGATTAATCTGGTTATTATGTATAATTACCGGTGATTATTTATAACCACCAGTAAACTTGGTAAATGTGATAAATTATTGAATGTTTATCACATTTACCGGTAAGTTTATAAAATACCCAACTCGTAATGGGGAATGTAATAAATTCAGATTATTTTGTAGAGTAACGATATCTTAATTTGATAAAATAAATATATTCAAATAACATTAAAAAATTCTTTCTTAAGAATTAAAAGAACGTCATGAGGACTTAGGTACCTTTGGGACTCATAAAACTTGGGTACCTTTGATTTCTTTTGACAACTTTCACACAGACACACACAAGTTTAAGTAAATCATCACTGCTTCGGTAGTAACAATTTTGTACTTTTTTTAAAGTTCTTTTAACATTATGTTTCTACCACCATGTCCAATTGATAAATTAGCTCCCTGAATTATGTTAAAAAGTTCTTCAAAGTACAAATAAAATCTTACATTACAGCTATCTTTACTTACGGGAAAGATAAGTTTTTCAGCATTGTTTACTTTCATTACGTTGTATCTGATAATCTTCCGGTTTTTTCCGTCTACTTTTGTTTTTACAATTATTCACTTCTATTAATAAGTTGTCATATCTTTCTTTCGTCAGAGAACGGATTTTCTCTTTCTTAGTATCCAAAACATTTAATAACTTGGAATTAAAACACTCATGCATATAATTTATTTTAAAAAAGAACGTCTATCCAGCAGGAAATTAGAAATACAACTGAAATCACATGCATCTGACATCATAAATTTTGGAAAATTTATGGACTTATATTACATTCCCCATTACGAGTTGGGAATTTTATAAACTAACAGGTAAATGAGATAAATATTCAATAATTTATCACATTTACCAGGTTTAGTGGTGATTATGAATACATAATCACCAGTTTAATCACTTTTACCGTAACATATATACATTCCCTCATTTCTACTCATACATTTCACAATTCTAATTTAATCTACGCAAATCACTTTTCAATTATTGATATAAATTTGGAATTCAAACGTTCTCATAAAAGATCCCTAAAATGATAATTGAAGATAAAGCTCACGTCACAGAGTAACACTTAAAAAGTTAAGAGATCAAGTGCAGTTGTGTTTTAACCTGTTCCTTTGTCGATATGTGAGGGACTCTACTCAGTAGGTTTGTTGACTACAAGTGGTAGCCGCAAGTAGTTTCAAGCTGCGTAAGAGTTATCTAGATTTACAAATAGTTTTAAGACTTATTTAGTTTCTGTAATTCCTAAATTTACGATTTCAAAGTATTGAATGACCTTTCTATCTCTCACTGGAATTACTGTCTTTGGTAAACTCACGTGACGCCCCCCCCCGGCCCGCGGGGGGGCGGGGGGGTGGGGGGGATTTTCGACCCACCATGTCAACCAAGACTCACTTTTTTTCTTCCTTCCTTCATTTTGCGTCCAAATCACAAATTTCAATTCAATATAATTCTATATATATATAATCAATTACTTACATATTCAATTTCTTTACTTGTAAATTAATGAATGTTTGGTAAGTGTGTCATTTGGACAAATATCGCCCTTGAATTAATAAAACCAATCAGTGAGACGAACAATCAAATTGGCAAAATTAAAAAAAATTCACATCATTCTCTCTCTCAGCTTATTTACTTACGAATCTCGTTAAAATTTCACATCCACAAAGCTAATTTTATAAATAAATTTCATATTCTAAATATAACTGTTCAAATTTTGCATCCGTATTGGGATGGTGTGGAAGTTTGAAGAGTGGGGTGTCTTCCCTTGGCTTAAGATCACAAGGCCCCTTGCTAACAGCCCTCGTGCTGCTCCTAAGTACGGCATTAATTATAATTAATCAACCGATTTCTGAATTTAATAATTTCTGACTACTGTTTAACACTAGACTAAAGCCAAAATGAAGTTTTCAAGTAAAGTTTCAAATAATTAATCAACCGATTTCTGAATTTAATAACTCTACTGTTTAACACTAGGCTAAAGCCAAAATGAAGTTTTCAAGTAAAGTTTGAAGGTTTCCAGAAGCGACTCAAACGTTATTATAATAATCCATTCGACAGAATCTTAATGATTTGTTGCAATCGAATTCTATAATTTGTTTACTTATTATAGAAAGCAAAATCTCTGTCTTTTTCTTTCATTTTCAAAGTGGCCGCTGTATCTTAGTCGAGGTCGGCATTATTTTCGTTGAATCGTGGGATCGAGCCCTGATATCACTTATATCCGCCGTGTAGCGAGGTTGATGTGCATTAAATCTGATAGAGATCTCTAGTCCTCTCACTGGCAGAGTATGGAAGTTCGGAGAGATGTGCTAACTCAGACGCCATCCTCATTACTCGGTCGAAGTTGAAGATGAAGAGGTCCGTCACCAGTAGCCTTCGTGTTGGTTCTCAGTGCTACGTTAATAAACAATCAATCAATCTCATTTTCAAAATTATGATTATTTATTTCTATTATAAGCGATGTAATAGCACTTTCTATTAATCTCTGTACCCATCTACTTTTAAGTGATTACATACTTTGTTTCCATCTTTACCTACATGAATTCGTGAGAATTCAGTCTATGGACAACAAGTACATTTAAGCATTGTATCCAACCTCAACAGGAGTAGGACAGATAAAACGGATTTTTTCCATACCGAGAGAGAGTTTAAGAAATTGCAAAAGCGTTCTGTTTTGAGGAAAACAAACGACAGAGGGTAAAAACAAATTACAGAATTCCCTCCCTTCCCCCACTTCTCTAGAAGCCGCCAGACACTGTCTGAAAAGACAATAGTTTTTACCCAGAATGGTCATTACAAAAAACTTAAGGCAACGCCCATTTAATCATAACACGTCTAAAAGGTTAAACAAAGATGTACGAAAAATAAAATGAAAAAGATAATGCATCCGACAATCAGATCACATGTACTGCACTCGTGGTGTGTGTGAGTGTTTGTGTGTGTACGCAGTGGAAACTGGATAACTCGTAATCTTCACTGACGAAGAAAGCCATTTTCTTTCGATTAATCCGTAAATATATGGTTTATTGAATTATTTAGACTTATTACTCGAAAAAAATATTTTCTATCTATGCTAGGTACTAAAAATACATATTTATACCCTATAGTACGAAGTTAAAAAGTCAGACTCAGTATGTCGAAGTCAGTACGTCACATTGTGAATTACCCAAACACGAAGAAAATAAAACAGTTCGTTTAAGTAGTTACAGAATCTTTCAATGTACGTTGGAGTTACATCATCTGTTACAGTTGGATAATTCAGAAAACGAAATTAGAATAATAAATTACAACAAAACCTCTATATATACTACCCACCATGAAAGCCGGAACGCCCACTAGTGGGCAGTAGAGGCCAGGTTGCCTACCACAAATGCAGAACAACAAAGGTTATAATATAATGGTAGAAATATCAAACGTGAAAAAGCGGAAGAATTTTTAAAATCACTAGAATATAGTTCTTTTCCAGCTAGCTATGGTTAATTGGGTAGTTTGAAGAAATGTCATGAACTTGTGCTTAAAAAAATTTGTTGCGAAAGTGCAAGCGTAAATATCGATGTATGTGACGAATGGAAGATTGCGTTGCAGAGTTTACTAAAGGGTTATGAACTAAAAGACGTCTTTAATGACGACGAGACAGCCCTTTTTTTCTTCAAATGTCCCCCTTGTTTTTAAAACTAAAATTGTTATGAAGGAAAGCACAGTAAAGAGCAATTAACTACATTGTTAGCAACAAATGTAACAGGCTCTGAAAAATTTAAGCTTTTGGTTGTTGTGCCCTTGTAAGTTGAAATAATAGCAATTACATCCATTGTACCTCAAAATACTTGTTAAATTGACTACTCATTTACTCGAAACTTTTAGCATTTCTTTGAAATTCGAGTTATAAAGTTTCCTCTGCATGCATGTATATATATATATGCATAAATAATTATTGATGTTAATCATGCAACTTTGAACTATTCAAAATCCTTAGTAAGACACAGATTAGTGAATCTAAAAATAAATATGAAAAATTTATTAATACTAAAAACTTATGAATATTACATAATTAAATGAAAAATGTAGTAAATTATCAACAAAAAAAAACCCATACAAAAATTTAACAAAACTATTCTAAATTGAAAACATACAAATATCATAATTAAAAAAAAAACTAAAGTTTACTGAAATACAAATTATACTCAATTATTTTATCAAGAACATACATAAACGATTAATTAAAAAATGGTATTTAATTAAATATAAAACTATTCAAAAAATACCATATCTTAAGAGAAAAGAAATGAAAAACAAAAATGAAGATAGTGTAATACGAATACTATCCCATTCTTTGGAATATATATATATATATATATATATATATATATATATATAGTGATACTTATGTTAACGATGGTAATCTGTTACAGGATTACCGTCGGTATCCAAGGTGCAATTTCCCAAGTATAATAATTCTAATTGATTAATCTTTCCGAATCCTGTCTCGAATAATAGTTCCATGTTGATTAACCTGCTCATGTAAACATCAATTCTGTCTACAACCATCACCACTGAAACAAATAGAATAATCGACGTGGCGTAGTATACTTAAGCCTGCATCTCTAAACAAGACATTTTTGCGCACAGTTTTACATATGCGTGTGTATGTGTGCGAATCTGTGTTAAGTTCAATTTTTATCCACTCCTTTCGAATTATTTAGAACATTATTCTATTCAAACAAACTAATAAAATCGCTTTCTCTTTCACTTCCGAATTGTATCTGGACCTTCGTTTTTCTCTCGATTCTACTGCTATACCTGTTGGTTTTCCGTTCCCTAAGAAACTGCTGAATTATTCAAAATCCGCATTTTGCAAACGTACGATCTCATAAGCCTTCTAATGGAACACTGTTTCCCCTTTTTGTACATCTCCGCACGTTTTTCAAAATGCAACAATTTTCGAAAACACCCTGAATGTATTCCTAAGTGCTATTTATATATATATATATATAAAGCAAGATCATTATATTTATGAGCAGGGTATGAAAGTGATGCATCTCCCCTGATACGTCCAATAAGGTGCCTGAACACGAACACTGTTATTTCTAACTGAAAATGTGATGGCTTTGAAATGCAGTTGAAGAAATGAAAAACGTGTGACTATTAATTCTATTTGTCCTATAACTTCCTAAAAGTTTCGGTTTTAACATTATATTTACTATTTCAAATTTAATATTTTGTAAAATCACCTGTTTATGCAGATACTATGGTTGTGGTGGTAATAATGGGCTCCTTTCCTACTTTTTTCTTGATAAATCCATTTCTATCAAGTTCCCCTTCATTGAAGCAAAAAGGGCTGTGGAAAATATACAATTTTATAATTTTTAGGAACAGAACTTTATTTCTATTTGAAATAATCCAAACTTAAATTAGGGGAGAAAAAATACACAAGCTCATGTTCCATGTTCTCTTGACTTCAGTTCTATCTAAATCTATCTGTTTGACGACCTGATGATTTGGCGATTATATGTGTGTGTATATACTTATATATATCTGTGTGTGTATATACTTATATATATATATATATCTGTGTGTATATATATATACTTATATATATCTCTGTGTGTATGTGTGTATATATTCACAAACAAACACACACACAAACACACACACATATATCTATCTATATATATATAAACAAATCTTTTTTTTACGCGGTAGATACAATGGTAGGCAAAATTGTGGATACTTTTGAAAATTTTTATGTTTTTTAACTTTGTATGCGTATAGAAAATGTTACGCTTCATAAAATGCTAATTTGTATATATCATTTTAAAGCGAATTTAATATTGAATTCATTTCAAAAAACAAAATTCGAATATTTGTAATACAAAAAAAGATAATCGGCAATAATTATTGATATACGTTAGATAATGATGATTGTAGAGAATTATCAGTATTTAGTAGGGTATCCTTTATTTCTTATTACAGCTAGCTTCACGTGGATGCTTCATTGAGCTGACGATAGTTTTAAATTCTTCCTTCTTCCTTCGTACGATGCCAGGAAACAATTATAGTTTCAAATAGTTCTCTTTTATTTGATGGGCGCCTTATTCGGATAAGAGTTTTCAAATGGTGCCACAAGTTTTCGATAGGATTCAAGTCAGAATTGTTAATTGGCCAAGATAACAATTCAATGCTCTTTGAACAAAATCATTCTTTCGATAATTTTGCTGTGTGGTAGGGAGCAGAATCCTATTGAAAAATAAATAGAGCATTGTTGAGAAAGAGATCCCTGATGGAAGGTAGAATTTTTGGTTCTAGAATAGTCAATGTATTTTCTGGCATTCAGTGTCTCATCCACGACATGAAGGCAACCTATACCATCTGCAGACATGCATGATCAAATCATAACACAAGTGGGATTTTCACTATTGCCCGACTGCAGTCAGAATGTATCTCTTCTCCTATTCTACGTCTCACATATTTTCGCCCATCACAACCGAGAAACTTTTAATACCATAAAACTTGTGACCACTGGATCATCTGTCCAATTAATGTGTTCCAATTGCAAACATGATGTCCTCTTCTACTGACATCATGTTTACAGTTGGAACAGGGCATTTTATTGGTTCCCAAGCCATTGATAACATTTAATTGGTTTCCAGAACAAGAACAGTGATTGGTCACGAAAGTTAGACATTACAAAACATCCAAACTGCGTTTGTTTCTTAAAGTACAAATAACTTTTTTGTATAGAAAATAGTTGAATATTGTTTTTTTATACTGAATTCAGTATAAAATTATCTTTAAAATGATACATGTGGCTTTACATTTTGTGAAACATAACATTTTTTATAAGCAAACAAAATTAAAATCGCAAACATTTCTAAAAATGTCGACATTTTTGGCCACTACTATATGTTTCTTAGAACAGTGCAAAAAATCGAATAAAAAAAATACATGCGCCATGTAGTAAATTTGAAGATATGTTCCGCTACTTTAAGAAATTGTGTAAGATGAAAAAACTCTTAATATTTTTTCAAAAAACCGTGCAAAAAAAGCAATAATCAAATCAATATTACATATTTATAAAACAAAAACAATTCATTTTTATTACAAAAAAAATTTAAAATTAGTGTACAGTGAAAATTCAGTCTTTAGGTACATACCATATATAAAAATTCAAATTGAAATTTAGAATGAAACTACTAACAACTATTCATCGTTACTTGATAACAAGTGTGCACGTTACGAAGTGTGGATCAAAAATACTATCATCAGTAGATGTGTCAGATATGTCTAGCACATTTGTCGACTTTGATTCAAATGAAGAATTTAAAAGAAACTGGTAACGTTTTTTCTTTGTAGCCAACCAGGCTTAATATAATTTATAGGGTTGCCAAACTGGTAACGTTTTGTTTATAATTCTCGCCAACCAGGCGTAGTATAATTTTTTTTTCTCACATCGCTGTAGATTTGTAAATTTTACATTAAAATAGTGCATTACGAAATTTATGAGTTATTTATAGTAGCAGATAATATTTTATGTATTTCTTAAAGTCTATATTCTATAAGTTACTGACTGGGTGAAACATTGTTAAGGTTCTCCAACATGGCTTTCTTAGCTAGAAGTAAGAAACAGGAATTACAAGTGATAGCTGAAGAATTGGGTTTCAACGTAAAACCTGAATTTAAAATTTTTCATTTATATAAACTGATTGTTGAAAATCCTGATTATAATGAGGAATTTACACTTTAATTACTTGATGCCATTAAAGAAGAAAGGGGGGGAAAGAAAAAACTGGAAAAAGAAGAAAGGAAGGAAAAACTGGAAAAAGAGGAAAGGGAAAGGAAGGAAAAACTGAATAAAGAACGGGAAGAGAGAGAGCACGAGTTAGAGCCTTTGAGCTTGAAAAATGAAACTGAAAGTAAGAGCTGCAGGTATACCAACCGGAAATTCCATGCAGTTATTTGATCAACCTGTGAAAATCAAAATTCATGATGTCGTGCCACGTTTTAATCCTAAAGAAGAAATTCCCGATTCCAAAATTGATGAAGAGATTTTACCACCATCTAGTGAAGATTTTGCAACCAAAGAATTAATCAAAGTTAATTTGAAGGAATTCTGTAAAGAACCAGGTGCAGTCTCACCAGTAATTGTCCATGTAGAAAGTGTTGAACCTGAAAACAGGATTGAAAATATTGAACAAGTTCCAGAAAATCATATTCAGCTTGAACTGAATGAAGATTGTTTTGGTGAAATAAATGAAAATCCTGAACTGAACAATAAGGCAGATCAGAATGTCTCTTTTGCTAGATAGGAAACATCAAGTTCAGAGGAAGGAGATAATCAAGATAACACTTGTTATTCAAAAAGAAAAAAATGCTGTAAAAATATGCATTCTTCTAAGAAAATTTATTCAAAATATTTCTTAAACTTCCTCAAATCTGATGAAAGTGTAACTATCGATAATGACAAGGTATATGAGACTAGTAAATGCGAAGATAATGAATTAAATTGTAAGAAAAAGAGAAATTTCTTTGAGAAAAAGTTTATCGTTTCTGATATTTTCAGAAAGGAGTTTTCAGGAACTGAGAAGCGATATTCTGTTACAGAGAAAGAGTGCGCTGCCAAAGAAATTGCTGTGAAGAAACTACAATTTAATTTGGATGGGCCAAATAAATTCCTCATCATGATGGACCATAATATTTTAATTTGGCTTAAAAATAATGTAAATTTGAATCTACAACTTATGAGATGGGCAATGACTTTACAGTCTTATACTTATAAGGAAGTTCCTGGCAGTGGCAAGAGTCATAAACATACAGATACTATAAGTCTCACTCCATGGCCTGATTAGAGAAAATATATTTAAAATAATATACTTTCAGACTTTGAGTATAGTCATTTACTCTTTTACAAATTGGCTTATTGTTTGTATTGTTTTAGCAACTTTCTTCATCACAAATTGTATGTAATTCATATTCATTGTACATTTTCAAAAGCTGCAGGCCAGTGAAAATTTGGGCTTACTAATGTCATATTTGTTTTTTTATTTTTTATTTTTTTTTTCATTATAAATTATTGCTTTGTCTAATGTGATGATCATGGATATTACTTTTATTATGTATTCCATTTTACGTCATAACAACTTTTTGTATAGATTTTTATAAAAGGGTTTTAATTAGTAGTATCTGCTGCAGACTAACAGTTCCATTCAATACCTAGTGGAATTAAAAATATAAAAAAAAATTGTATTTAGAATTATATTGTGATTTTCAGTTCATATTCTGTTTGTTATTTACTGTATTTAAAAAAAAGTGCTTTTGATTTTTTGTTGCGTCAATTATTTTGGGAGAAAGTTATAGACCTGTATGTATTTATGTAAGAGATTTTCTTCTTATTATTTATGTATGTTTATTATTGATTTTTTATGTAATTTGAGGAATTTAAACCTAGCATATGAAATGGTATTGTTATAAGAGAACTATTCTATGAAAAAATTAAGTTGCTAAGCAAATCAATTTCCTGAAATAGGAAGAAACAATAATTTAAATCCTAAGAAACTTTAACCTAAAAAATTTATTAAAGTTTATTTCAGAGGGGGGAGAGGTTGTGACATATTCAATTTTTAAAAATAAACGTTTAATCTTAATATGATACTTTTTAAGATATTATCTGTTCAATTTTTAAAGGCAGACGATTTAATCTAATGTGATACTTTATTTAAGATATTATCTGTTCAACTTTTAAAGCAAACGATTTAAACTTAAAGTGATACCTTTTTTCAATATTCTTTATTAAGATATATTTTTTTGGCAACACCAGATCATAGTTTTGATTTTAGATAATTTACTGGCAACGGATATGAAAAATAGAATTGAGTTTGGTTCCAAGAGGTAAAGACGAATGTTGAAAAAGGGTGCTTGTGTAAAATTGTGTATTGAATTTATGTTTGAAAAGATGTGTGCAAATAAATGTGATGTCCTGAAAACAAGTCATTTTTATTAATAGTCTGCAATACAGTACAATATATATTTAAAATTATATATATGTATTATATATATGTAAAATTATATATATAAATTTAAATATATATATATATATATATATATATATATATATTTAAATATAAATCTATAACGATATTTGTGTTTAATATTAGAGAATTTCCCTCGCTTATAAAATTGTCTCTTATTCATATATTTATATATAAATTTGTACTGATTAATTAGGTAAATTTATTTTCTTACCTGTAAAACGAAATACACTTGTTAGCTGTTACACTTTCTATTTTATAATCTTAATTTCTGATCAAAGACAACAAGTCGCAAACGACGTTACATGCATTCTGACTTTCGCGATAATATCCTTTCCAACCGTTGATGTTTATTGCTTAGCCGGGTTATCTTTACTTCCATTAAGTCGACGATAGTCTGAAATGATTTCAAGACTGACTTCTCTTTGTCAATGAAACTATTCCTTTGGATTCTTTTCTCAGCCTAAATTCAACTTCTAGTCACAACTTTAATCACCTTCTATTTCATGTGAACTATACAAAGATAACCATTTTAGATGTATTGTATAACTAGAACAGTTTCAACAGTGGTAGCCTTTTATCGGTTTTACATTTTTCTACCATATTGTATTTTTTAAGGAATTAGATAAGCATTGGCATGCACTAACTTATCGATATATAAGCACTGTCTAGCTGACACGAATACCAAACGATAAGATAAACTGGTTTTCATTATTGATGAACATTGCTATAGTTATACTTTCTATAAAGATTTTTTTACATTTCTGTTTAGTTTGTTAGTTGATGTCTTAAAATGCAGACGGTATTATTATTTTTGAAAAGCTCTGATTTTTCTTTAATACTCAGATTCTTACAACAAAAGGATCAGGAGATTTAATATCATCTCAGATTCCGTTTGAGGATGAGTACGATAAAAAATCGTATGACTGTCTAACTGCAATTTTAAGTCTTTAAGTATTCGTAAAATTTAAAAAGACATGAAAAGAATGCATGGAAATATTCGGTATAATTTTTTGAACATTGTGAAAAAGACTTTAGTAGATCTGATATTCTTAAGCGTCATGGCAATTACATGAAATATCCATGAATAACAGAAGAAAACAAAGACAAATAATTCTTCCTCAACCTGGTCCATCAGAAGGAATCTTCTGCTGCTTGACAATAGGTGCAGAAATAACACACTTGTGCCAGTCTGAATACTTTCACACATATAGAATTTCAACTGACTAAACTTTATAAATAATTTAAATGGTTTCCTAAAATTCTAAAGAAGAAGTTGTGAGAATAATTGAAAATAAATCAAAGGAAAAGAAAGGTATCATGGTACATCTTCGTCATGTCTGTTTTCCTCTAGAAAACTATAGAAACTGAAGAAGAGAAATGTGAATACCATTTTCGATCAATTTGCAAAATAACTCTCCTAAATGAATTGGCTGGAAAAAAGTTACGGATGCCTTTTAAAAAATATTGTCCTTATGTGAAGAATTCGAGGGAAGAGGAAGTGGGATGGATTTTGAATGAAACTTCATATGTGTGAAAGTATTCAGACTTACATAGAGCCTGCTTATATCGATAGGGTAAGTGGGCATAATACTTATTCAATTCTTTTTAAAAAAAATGCAATATAGTAGCAGAATGTAAAACCGATAACCACCGTTGAAATACTCTAATTATACAATACATCCAAATAGTTAGATTTATGCATATTCATGAAATAGAAGACGATTGAAGTTTCGTGATAGAGTAGAATTTAGGTGAGAAAAGGCGTCAAAAAGGAATAGTTTCATTGACAAAGAAGAGATCGTCTTGAAATCATTCAGACTATCGTCGATAGACTAATGGAAGTAAAAGATAACTCAAGCAATAAACATCAACAGAAGCTGAAAAGGAAAAATTATCGCGAAAAGTCAGAATGTGTAGCCAACGTCGTTGGTGACTTGTTATCTCTTGACCGTAGGAAGATTATAAAATAGAAAGTGTAACAGCCAACAAAGTGTATTTTCGTTTTACAGGTAGAAAATAAATTTAATAAATAATCAATCGCAAAATTTATATATAAATATATGAATGAGAGACAAATTTATAAGCGAGGGAAATTCTCTAATTTTGAACACAATTATCGGTATTGGATGGAATTTATATATATATATATATATATATTCGGATTAAAGGATTAAAAGTCAGTATATTCTATTATATATAAAGTAGGAAGAGAAACGATTCTTCATCAAAAATATTTTCACAGTACCATCTTGATAAAATTATGGTTTTAGAAACTTATAAGCAAGTTTCTATATTTAAATTGATCGAATTTAAATTATCAAAGAGTGATATTAACTTTTTAACAATAGGAGTCTTACAACTCAACTTTATACTAAATATTTCTAATTGTTCTTTGATAATATGTATATCAAATAAATATAAAGTAATAGATCTTTGTGGTTGAATGGTTAAGGTCATATCCTTTTACATTTATGTACGAAGACTTTTAGAGTTCGAAACTAAAAATAAGAATAAGTATATAGTTCTACACTTAAAAATTCAAATCATTCACAGATGGCGTTACAGGCACAAAGTACTTTAGTTTTCAATAATTAAAAATATTTATATAGAAAAAAATAAATAATAGATTTCAATAAAAAAAAATAAAAAATAAAAATATATTAAGTGCTAAATTATCCCTCTCCAAAAAGTTCATTCCATTCATTCAACTTGCTTCCAATCCCGCAATTAGGAGCAATTGTATTAATTTCATCTAATTAAGTATGAATACCATTCATCTATCACTAAAAATATGCATTTCTACGTGATCTTAAAATCCTTATAGAATTCAACATTGCTATATAGTAAAATAAATTAAAGAATGATACTAAAAGCTCATTATATCTACGTTTTGCTCTAATTTATTATTAATTAAGAAAATTCAATACTAATTTAATATATAGAATTTTAATTTTTTAAAACGTATCGAACACATAAAGCAATAACGCTCTATTAAAAAAAACCCTTCTAACAACAAGGCTATCACTTCTCCAGATCTCCCCCTTCATTAAGATAACGATTAGGGCTCCGCTGCTCTGCCTTTCCTCAAACCGGCACCCATGTTAAGTCTATGGGGGCTCCGCTTGTCCTCAAACCTGCATTTTATATCTACTCACGTATCACAGATCATTCACGATTTCTTAAAACTGAAAACATAAGAAAAGCATTTAAAAAAAAACACTAACAGAATCAAAAGTGCATTACATTTCTAAGATTCTTTAACCAACCCAAAACGGGAGTCACATCAAAATAACGACGACTATGAGAAAACTATAGTCGTCCTCCGGAAAGGTTATTAGACAAACCCTTCAAGTTGTCTGCTTTAGCTTCTTATTAACTTCCTTTTCAAATTAATGGAGTCATCTATTGGTTAACTTCGAAATTAACGCTGAAACCACCAAACCTACGCTGGTCTGTAATACCCTCAGGTATCCTACATTCCAATTTAATATATTACAAGAATAATGAGGAAATGACATTTATTTTTATTATCACATTTTCTCTTTGGGCAGTTTTTCTATTGATTGATTGATTAGTAGTAACGTAACACTTGGAGAAAACGCTATGGCTAGAGATAGATCTCATAATTTTAAACCTTGGTGAAATAATGAGGACCTCCCTCTCCAAACTTCTACACCACGCCATCAAGATTGGGAGCCTCGATCGATTTAACATACATAAGCCGCGCTATACGGTAGATCTTTTTGATATCCGGGCTCGAAGCCGCTAAACCGCGTCAATGACCACTGGGCTAACGCTGCCACTAGGCAAAGTTTTAACTACGCTCATTCACAAATGATTTTTTATAGACATTTTCACAGTATACTTTTTGAAAAGTGTCTCTAGTTAATATTATTATATCAAAAATATTTTATGCTCTAAGTAACAACAAATAAAAACACGAAATTTAAGAAAGAAAAAGATTCATAACTTCTTTTTTTTTTCCATTTTGTTGTTTTGGATGATAATTGCGAAACATTTTTAGATTTTTTTTTAAATTTATTTTTAACTATATACATATGTTTATAGTGAAATCTTTTTTAGTATGAAAACCTAAAGCGGAAATAAATAAAAAGAATTAAGGAACTCTTATAAGCGGGGAGGGAGGGGGAGAGACACTTGAGCTGCCCAAATATCTTTTTCGCATTTCGTGTTATTTTAGTTTTCATTATACCAAACCGTGCATAAACGCATACCCTATTCACGAAAGAAAAACGTTGTATTCAACATTAACGTCCTAATATAATATGAACTCTTTTTTTTTTTTTTTACGCGATGAGAATTTTCTTAAAAAAATTATTTTCAGTTTTTGCTCGCTGTTTCCTTAAATTGAAAGGAATACAAGCAATTTATACTTTAATTACACTTCTAATTAAAAAGTTTCAAATTCCAGCAACAATTGTATCTAATTTACTTTTCTATCTTTTGTTTCAAGTTTCGATAAAATGAAAATGACCAGAGTAGAAGACTTAAATCATCTTTTATAGGGAGATATAAGAGCTTAATTTTATTTAATGAAAATACGCGACTGATTGTTACTAATTATCACTTAGAATTTCTAATACCTGGAGACAAAATTAAATACTGGTTAACACTATAAATATTTAAATTTTCCTCAAAGAAGATGATTATCTTTAATGCAATTTAAAATATGCTTTTTGTTTTATTATTCTTATTGACGCTAACAATTATTTTATTAATAAATTACTTCTGAATTTTTTTATAAAAATGAGCAAACTGTATGACGTAGGTATTAAACCCTACTTCAGATAGTAATAGGAACTAGAACATAGTATTTTGAACAAATTCAGATTCTTAAAAAAGCAATTCCTTATGGTTTTTTTATGAAAATAGTGCTATATAAAGAATGTTAAGTGAAAATAATACAGTTGTTAAAAAAAAAAAAACCACTCCATTTAGAGAATTTTTAAGAATTTACTATTTTCTTGTTAGTGCTCCTTCGTATTTCATCAATGAATAAACAGTTGTTGAGAAAAAATTTTGATCACAAGAGTACATTAAATCGTTATTTGCGTATATGTTCGTATACTTATATATATTTTCGTTCAAAAACAAGCATTCATATAAATAATTTTAATTTATTGCCGCGATCTTAAAATGTAATCTTACAGAATTAAAAAAAAAAAGCATCATTAAAAAAAACAGGTTTATCTTATTGAAATTTATTATATACATATATTTACATAAACATATAAAAATCATTTTTATCAATTAAGCTTCCTCTTACAATACAATAAAAATTCAATCCTTTCCAAAAGCAAACGGAATACCAATCTTTCTTCACGTCTCTTATTTTATTTTCACAGCTCATTTCATTTCCCTGCTGACATTTATAAGTAATTTATTTAATGTTTACACAAAATAAAGTTTCTTTTTTTTTTCCTATCAATTTCTCCGAAGCGTAATGATGAATAAAGCAGAGGCAACGGAACTTATAGATTTTATTATTTTACTCTTTTGTGGTTATAACTTTTGATGCAGTATGACTTATAAAAGAAGAATAAATATAATCTAATACCTTTTCAGAGTAACAAAACTACTTTCATGTAACATTATTCGGTAGTTTTTTTTTTTTTTTTTTTTAAATTAATAAAAAATAAAAAAAAATATTTTTTTTTTTTAAAAAAAAATTTTTTTTTTAATTTTTTTTGGTTTTTTTTTTTTTTTTTCTATTCAATTTCATAACCTTGAAAAAATAGCATTGTTTTGTTTGATAAGAATCTTTTAATCTGAATTCTTTCTCCAACGTCTCTCGGGAAAAATAAAATTTGTTTAGTCAACACATTTTTCATATGAATGTGTTATTATTATTTTTTTTATCATACCATTGAATAAAAGCCTTGTGTCTCCATATGAAATATTTCGATGGCACTTTTAAAAATATGTCTGAGATTATTGTCTATAAAAGTGTTTTAAATTATTTTTCGTACAAACATCATTTTGTGTATAAGTTTTGTTTTAGTTTTCCTTCCTATAGTATAATGTTATATTTTATGTTGCATTGATATTTTTCAAAAATGATTCCACTTTAGAATAATGATATAAATGTAGTTATCGATCCGATAAGTATTGAACATAATAATTAACGCGTGTATAAATATAATTTAACTGTCGCGATTCTTTTTTTAACGAAGAATACCTGGTTTTTTTTAATACTTATTAGAATTTATTTTTCAAATCAAATGGCTAGAATTCAAATGGAAAGCGTATTGGTCACAAAATTTTCTAATAAATTAGTTATCAATAAAAAATAATCTAGATTTTTTTTTAAAACTTTTACTTACTTTTTAAAGTGCATGGGAGCATGCAAATTCTAGACAGCCATTAATGATTCCAATTACTTAACATTTTGATTAACATGAACATTTAAAATTCATACAATGATTATTAAATATACAAAATTAACTCCAAATGTGAATTTTTTTGACAAATTTTTAATTCCTATTATAAATCTGCTACTAACTCATATATAATTACCTACATCCAATCCATATTTTAAAACGTTTAAGACGACACAATACATTGAGAAAAAACTTTTTTAAAATTACTTAACATTTTGTTTAACATGAACATTTAAAACTCATACAATGATTACTAAATATACAAAGTTAACTCCAAATGTGGATTTTCTTGACAAATTTTTAATTCCTCTTATAAATCTGATACTAACTCATATACCTAAATCCAATCCATATTTTAAAATGTTTAAGACGACACAATACACTGAGAAAAACTTTCTTAAAATTAGATATTAATAAGAAAAAGTTTTTATTTACCCTATTTGAACACACATAATATATGCATTTAATGAGAACAAAACTCCATTTTCAAATAAATAATTATTAATTTTTTTTAAATTTTTTCAAAATATTTCAATAATTGAAAATTCATACTATTTCCATAAATTTTAATATTTTCAAGCAATTTTTTTTCGCAATTTCTTTGAAGATGCTTCTCATAATTGTGGGCATGAACTTAGTTTTACTAGTGTTATATATACCTTTACAAATTAATTTTATTTTCGAAAAACATTAAAAAACAGCTATATCTAATTTTGTAGATTTTTTAAGAAAATAATTGTGCATTAATTCTTATTTCAACGGTAATGCCTAGTACCGAGACAATGCCGTTACGCTGGATTCCATAAAATAAGCAATGGTTAATTATAAATATTCGAGTAGGATAAATTAGCCAGAGTATTAATGTAAGAAGATATTAAAAGTATAATGATCAAAATAACTTTGTTCCATTGAGGCTGTTGAAATAAAATATACTGCAATTCGTAACTTTGATCCAGTTCTTTCGTTAAATTAAGAAAACAGAATAAAAATTTATTTAAATGCAGATTTTCAAATAAAGACTTTAAATTAGCCTTGAAGTAAGCTCGTAACATTAAAATGTACCCATTCAAGATAACACTTAAAAGGTTAGTATTTGATCGTTGTACCTTAAGTTCTTCAATATACTTGAAAAGGGTTGAGGAAACACTTATTTTTAAATTTCATATCAGTGCGGAAAGAATAGATTCCGTCCCCCTTGGGTATTCCAGGAATAATTAGGTATTCATATAGTTGTTATCTGGCTTTAAAAATAATCAATCCAGAATACTGAAAACGGAAAACAATTAACAGTTGTGAAATATGTATGTACCTATGATACCTATATGTTATCATCATAATCATTAAAAAAAATCTACACAATCATTTCATCGATCAACAATTATGATATTCAAAATTAACAACAAGAGAATCACCGTATGACGATAAATGTTTCACA
>BMAW01001101.1:603738-616814 GCA_019974015.1 Nephila pilipes | reverse complement strand
TGAATAATAAAAAAGGAGATTCAACTGATTTCCGAATTATTAATACCACACCGGAAGTTACAAATTCATGTAAAAAGTCTAAGACAGTATGTACAAAATGCATAGTAGCTGTCATTTTTTTTTTTTTTTATATATATATATATAAATTACAAGGCAGAAAACATTGAATAGTTTAATTTATCGTTACTTTTTTTGGAGAGCCCATATGTTAAAAATCTTCAAAAAAAATCCCCGAATTTCGTTTCGAATTTCCAGGAGAGAACCAATTGAAAGGAAGCCAAACTTCAAATTGTTTCAATTTGATGATTGGCTTCCTTTCAATTGGTGGATCTTAATTAAAAAATCGAAAGGTAATTTATTTACTTAAAAATTATAAATTTGATGAAAACTTAACAGTATGTATCCCCATTTTACTTTTTTTCATTCAAAACCATTACACTGGAGAGCAATCATCCAATACATTTCATACTTATTTTTTTGGAATACTTAATAAATCCTTCAAAAAATTCTACGCATTCTGAAGTACATAATTGATGTCAACTTGTAGAAACAAAATGAATCAAAGCAAACGACTATACTATAAAAATTTAAATTAGGGTTCAGATATTAAAATTTCAACAAACAGTAAAATAGTACAGTAGACAATGAATTACTAAAGCTGACGAAAATATTCTGTTCCAATGTTAAAATTGAAAACCAATTTTTTATGAAATATTAATCGATCTCCAAGAAAATAACAAATTGACGAAATGTTAAATAAAATATACTTATCTTGACATAAATCTATATGCCGCAGGTAAAGGACACTTTATCTTTTGAATAGTAAACAGTAAAGTTTTTAAAAAGTAATTAGGTTTAAAAAATTATTATAATTTTAAATTTAGCTGTCCAATGAATAAAATGTACAAGTTTTCACGGTACTTTTCCATTTTGCCGGTGCAAATTTCGCCAAGCAGATTTTATTGGCGACAACACTTAGTATATACATATTCCGTTTGGCGTCCATTATATCATTTTTGGTGACTCTATCGCTTGTGCTGGAGAAATGGAAAAGTACCAAAACCACTAATAAGCAAGCTGCAAATAAAAAAAATAAAAAAGCTCTAAAAATGCCTTTAAGATACTCCCCAATAAAATTTCAAAAATAAGCATTGTACCCTTTACTTCCGGCATACAGAAAAAAAGTTTTTTGTTGTAATATATATATATATATACACACACACATATACATACACACACACACACATATATATATATATATACTGGTGTTCAAAATTAAGAGAATTTTCCGATTTGGTTTATTATCTCTGGAACTACTAGATAGATTGTAATGAAATTTGGTTTGTACATTGGGTTGATATAATATAAAAAATGACCATTAAACACTTATAATACACACGCATGATCGTGCGTAACACTCATTGGAGTCGCAAAGTATGAAACAGCAGTTGCAGATTAGAACAAAAAAAGGTTAATAGGGGTTATGGTCTCCTCTTACAGATACATAGGCCTCGCAACGTGATTTTATGCTAGAAATAAGGGAGCTTATGAGTTCCTGAGGCAATTGTTCCCACTCGTTTAGCAACGTTGTTTTCAGGTCTTGGATGGTTCTCGGAAGGGGCTTGCAAATTGCTATTGCCCTTCCCGGAGAGTCCCAGGTATGCTCTATAGGATTGTGGTCAGGAGATCTGGCTGGCCAATACATCCGGCTAATATCTTCACTTTCTAGAAATTCGTCGACCAACTGAACTCTATGCGACCTCGCGTTGTCATCCATTAACAGGAAATCAGGACCAATTGGACCCCTGAAAAGGGGAATATAGGGCTTCAAGATCTTTTCCCTATATCTCTCAAGAGTCGCAGTACCTCTTTCAAAGACATGGAGGTGTGTGCGGCCATCCAAAATGATGCCTGTCCAGACCATGAAGCTTCCGCTGTCGCAATGGCCGATTTATCTGACATTGGAGGGCAGATAGCAAGTTTCTAGTTCTATCCATATGAAATTATGACGAGAATCACTGATTAGGTGGAACCGGAACTCATTAGTGAAGTGAACGGTCGTTCACTGATCCATGCTCCAATCTCTATGATCTTTGCACCATTTTAAGCGGGCTCTCCTGTTCGAAGAACTGATCGGGACTCAAACAACAGGTCTTCTTGCAAACAGCCCTATCTCATGAAGTCTTCTGGAAACAATCATCCTTGAAGCTCGGATTCCTGTGGTCTTACAATTTTACAAACGACAATTTAGTTTGTTTATTAACTAAAATTTTTCTATATAGATATATTAAAGTAATAAATTTTTTGAAATAATTGAAACTAAATAAAAAAAAAGAATTTATTTTAATTGAACTTAATATTATAAACGTAACTTATATAAAAAAAAATTTGAAAATATAAACATTACAATTCAATATCATAAATATAATTGTTCATTTATTTCTATGCAAGTTATGACATTAGACACCTATTCAGCCCCACAGTTAGTTACAGTAAGTTCGCTTTGCTGAAACAAATTTCGGCCTGAGCATACAATATATACCAAACCATATGACAGCAATAACGGTAAAAAAAATAAGGAGTTCGGAGGAGGAAGTTTTCTCCGAGGCATCGGAGGAAGTTATTTTACCTCGTGCTCCTTGGAGGGGGAGAGTAATTTAGTGACCTTGATGCGGCAGCGTTGTTTCGAACCCTGTTCCAATGGGTCAGAAGGAAAGTTGACCGGTCGCTTTTTGATGTGCCTTAACCAACTGGACTGAAAAAGACGTCTCATCTGGTCAGTTAGAAAAGCGTCTTAACTTCTGGTGTTGTTGTGAAGAGAGTCGCCGCATACTCTCCCTCCAGTATCATCGTGATGATACGGAGAGAAACATTGGTATTTTGAACAGAAGGTTACTTTGATTTTTTTAGCCAAAACTGCAATTGATACACATCCCCTCCCTATTAAATTGAGTTTTGCTTGGGACAGTTTCCATTTTGGGTCATCGTCTGTTTCTTTTTGAGAGGCGGGTTTCTTCGACACATGAGCCACAGCTGAAATATCACTAATCGTTATTTATGTGCGGTTGTCTTAATTAGACACACATAGGCAAGTGTTTTGTGTCGGGGGCATATGCAACCAGTAGTTATAGGTTGTCCTGCCATTGCCATCTAGTGTTTACGTCCTGAGTTACCACTTCAACGCAGAACATTTCCTCCGAGGGATTGGGGAATGTTATTCTACCTCGTGCAGGAGGAGAGTGTTGCGTCGATGTTTCGAACCCTAATCCAGTGAGTCCGAAGGAAAGTTAACAGGTCGCTTTCTGCTGTATCTTAACTAACTAGAATGAAAAGATGTTTCGTCTGGTTAGTTAGCAAGGCGTTTTAACTTCTGGCATTGTTGTAGAAGAGTCGCCACAAGAGCAACAACGGTTATCATTGTGGTAAAATTTCATTTTTCACTTCAGTTCGGCGACACCCATGAAAGCACAGCGCTCTTTGAGTAACCCCTCATGGGCGAAAATATGAATTACAGCACCAGTATGAAGGTGTACACCATAGGAATCAATGCATTCTATGAACCTGTATTTGTTTCTAAAGAAAACTATAGCAATCGATTTTTGTACTGTTGAGCATTGCAAAAACTCTATGTATTAAGATTTATAAAAATAACATATTTCACTTGAATGTTTAAATTTTTCGAATTTCTTATTTATGTATATTATATTTTTTCCTAGAGATAATTACGAGTGAAATTATTATTTGAAAAAATAGCAGAAATAATCGCAGATTCATTTAAAAAAAATATCATGGTCCCATGCAACAAAGGAAAGTTGAGGGCGAAAAGATAAAAAAAAATAATAATAATAATTATGGACATTGAATTCTATTTTGAAAATATTTTTCTATTTAATGAAAACCTAGAGGTTTGACAAAGATTTTATGAAATCAGAGAGAAAATAAATAAGCCCTCGCTATATTCGATTGATTAATCTTGCTTTTCTTTCAAAAAATTTATTCATATCTGAGCTATATTAAAATTTATTCTGACAATCAAACATTAAAATTCCCATTTTAGCTATTTTTTCATGTAACAAATATTAATAATAGTGTCATGAATCAGGAAATAATATACTTCAGAGAATTAATTTTAAAATAAAATTCCAGTATCAATCAATTTAATTGTTCTCCAATTTTGTATTTTCTTTCTTGTTACTCTAATTATTATGCTTTGAGCCTTCATTGTAGTTGCATATAAATGCAGCATTCTAACTCTAATTACCTTTTCACCGAAAAATATACGTAGCATTCTTGCTCAAAATGCGTTTTATCGACTTATATGCGAAAGACATTCACGCAAAAGAACTTTATCCAAATTAAAATCCGTTTGCAAACGGTTATTTATATTTTTTTATAAATGGTAATTTAATATTTGTCTTGCCTTAAATAGATTTGATAGGCATAACATTACTTGTTACCGATTTAATTTCCACTACATCAAAATAGCGATTTTTAAGGGGAAGTATAGTTGTACAGACAACTATTACACGACATGTTCCTTATATCCATTGGAGATCGGTATAACTTTTCAAATACGGGCTGATACATCTCCCATTAGTAAGGCAGGTACGATTTCACAACATACATAAACCTCAGTAATACCATTTCATAATTCTGAATTGTAAGATTTATAGTTCCCTTCTGTGAAAGCACATTGATCAAAATATTTCCTTTCTTTAGGTACTTCAGACACTGTTTTAACAATCATTAAGAGCAATCTGTGTGGTTATAGCTACGAATGTAAGACATATTTTTTTCACAATTCGTCTTATTCGAGTACTAATACTACTTTTACGCTATAACCATCAAAACATTGACTTAGACGTCGTGAAGTATCCAGTCCATAACATCATATCAAATGTGACATCAGTAAAAGGTTCTGCATCCAATTCTTTTGTCGTTATTATATGTAAAAGAGACTCTTTAACACTCTTCCATTCTTTACACAGTGAATAACATTTGCAATATTTTCCCTTTTAATCCTATCTTTAGTCCCGTCTCCTAGGATGGTAAGCCAAGGGACATCTGCATGCATTATATCTTAAGCTATTTTTTCTCCCGATCTCTCTACAAACTTCAATAATATCACTTTTTATGTTAAAAGAAGTATAAGAGATAATCTTAGGTTTATGTGTTAAGCATTCCTTACCAAGCGTTTAAAAAATTTACAAATATATGCCTTTCTCAGTTTCTTTTTCTATACTATAATTTGCTCGCAATAAGAGCTCACTGACAGCAAAAAACTGCATCACTTCCATTATTGATTTAAAATAGTTAGTGTTTTTCAAGAGTCGTTTCATTTACTAATGTTCACTCCGAAGTATAGGTTTGTAAACGAGTTTCTCGTTCCTTACACATGACATGGAACGAATGTGTATGGCCTTATTAGCTTCAAACTATGTCTCGTATCATATCAGAAAATGTAAGAAACTACACATAATAGGAGAAACTAAAATTTTACCAGAAACTATTGATATGGTTCGAATAATGTTTGTCGAATAGTATGCAAAACAGTTGTAACAAATTCTACTTGCTGATAATACAGTTTGAAAAAGAATCAATGATATATCAGAAGATCTTTACTGCAAATTAAATTGTGACAATGAAGATGACGAATTTGAGCTGACAATCATTGAAAAGAAAAAAAGTGATAGAATAATCATGTGATAGCTCATTAAAACAAAAGTTTCAAAATGAAACCTTAATTCAATTTTGGAGAGTAATATTAATGAAGAATATTAATCTTTGTATTGTAAAGCAAAAGAAATGCTTTTATTGCCAGCAATAATTTATTTGCTGGTGAAACTGGCTCCTAGGCACTGGCTGCAAAGAAACCAAATAATGATTTTTGTTGAAAAAGATATACGAGCGGTAATTTCCGCATTACGCCCATGATTTGGTAAAATTTTTGAGCCAATAAGCAAGAACTGCCCTCCCATTAAATTTTGATGGGATAGATGCAGTTGTTTTAAATACTTAAAAAAAGTGTAACATAAAAACAAATATGCATGTCCATCTATGTTATAGTAAAACCTTGTTATTATTATATTAACCACAGCTTTCAATTTTAGTGTATTGAAGTTTTTATTATTTAAAATAAGTCAATTATAATATCCATCACAAATCCAAAGTAGGGAGACGTGAGAAAAAAAAATTGTTATCAAGGAGGACTCACTTGAAAAGAAAAAAAAAAAAAAAAAGAAAGGCAGGAAACTCACTGCTCTAATGTTAAATGAATCTCAAATATTTAAGAATAAAAAACTTACTTACAATTTTGTATGTGTGTGTATGTGTGTAAGAATTGACTTATAATGCAGCTCGCAGTGCATTGCATCATCGTATGACATCGCAGAAGTGGAAAGCGTCAGTCCACTTCCAACCGCCTTGAATGTAACTGCTCTTAGGAACACTTTTCTTTTCTGAGCCCCATATAAAAGGTAAACCCTTAGACGTCTTGCAATAAATTTTGCTTCCATTAAACATCAATTATCTAATTAACTCACCTAAACCCCACAAAATTGAAGACATTGGCCTGGATGTGAGTCTAGAACTTTCGATTTAATTTCCTTGCGACCAGCAATTCCATGAGATACCATCGATCAGGTAGTCGAAGAATTCCTAAACAACGCCTCAGACCTCAAACATTGAAAGACGGTTTCAAATAATAGACCTAAAACATCTATCAATATTAAACTGTTCTTGAGAAGCACCGTTCCTCATCGAATAACTGCCCCGAATCGACGACATTCAAAAGGAATTTCAATACAATGCCGTAGACCTTCAATATTAAAAGACTGCTTGGAATCATCAGAATTCAAGATAAGCCATATTTTTGTTCCTAAAAATTTAATTCATGAATTTTTTTAAACTGTGTTTATTATAACTCTATAAGTCTAATTCAGAAATTCTGTAAATGGAGCTACTTTATATGGTGTTTAAATAGAAATGTTTCTCTTGTAATTGGTTATAATTCCATAAATGTTAATTATTATTCAAGAAATATTTTCTTTATTAGTGTCAATATTGAATATTTAAATTTTATTTTGGTTGTTTATGGTTCTTTTAGCCATTTTGATGCCATTCCCATGTGTCTGTAATAAGATATTTTAGTCTTTTAATGTATGTAATTTTCCTAATCAAACATCAAACAGTAATCAAACATCATTTCAAAATAAATAAAATATTGCAAATAAATAACATCATTCTTAGTAGTAAAATAAATCTATTCCCAGTCATTAATCATAAAGATCAGACTGAGTTTTAAAAGTAATAGTTCACTTCCTTGTATGAATCAGTATACATATGGAAAAGTGAGTATGATGGGGGAAGAGATGGGAAAGAATTCTGAAGTTATTGCTTTTTTTTTTTATAGTTTGTTTGATAGATTCTTGCATATTTTGCTACTAGGTACGATTTATTTTGAATATAATTGATACCCGAAATTAATGTCCCCCCCCTCCTTGAGGAAGTTCAAAGAGTGTTCATTCTTTTTTGTGTTTCTCTTTTATTTAGTTATTGTATATTCTAGTGTTCTGAATATATAATAATTGGGTATTAGTGCTTTATGAGAACGGTAGGAAATATGTAAGAAGGAAGTGATTGTTTTTTCTATTACTCGAACTGTAAAAAGTCGACTCATGAGATTTACTTTTCTTCCTTTTTTTTTATTTAGAGTTTTTATACGATAAAATAAATCCTTCTATTAATTGTATTTTAAGAAAAAAATCTTCCATTTAATAATTATTTATGAACAATCATGATTCATGCTTTGAAAGTTTTAAGCAAATAAATTTTAGATACAGTATTACTTTATTTTAAGTATAGAAATAAAAATTAAGTATCTAATAAGAGCAATGAAAGTAGAACTGCTAGAGGTTACAAATGATTTTGGTGCGTCAGTTACAGTTACAGAATATATGAGTGAGACTGAAATTCTGGGACTCTTATTAGTATATAAATCTATGAGGAAGAAATGGTGATATCTTCTTTAGAAAAACGAAAAACAAGGGAAAAGTTGGAGGAAAGAGAAACTGGAAAGGAATGGAATTTCGAATTGGAAAAATTACGTTTAGAAGCCAAAACAAAACTTTAAGTAAATTCAAGTATAGTTTTAAACGGAGAAATTTATGAGAATCAAATAGTGAGAACCCGAAAATTCCAGCTTTTGCAAATAACTCCCAAGTTTGACGAAAAAGGGATTAAAGGGCTTATACCTTATAAACTTCGAACATAATTAGAAATGGCATGTACCAAAGGAAAAGTGAGTAGCATACCTGCTAGCAGTTTTGCCTGCAGATTTATGTAGAATGCTTACAATAGAAGAGCCTGAGAACGCAAGCAATTACGATTATGTTCAAGATCATATTTCAAAGTGATATTAAATGAATGCAGAAAAATTAAAGCAGCATTTCTGCAAGCATCAAAAGTCGCCTGAGAGAACATGGGTAACTTATGCTTGTGAACTATGTAGTTACTTTACAGAATGGATTACTGCCATGGGAGTTAAAACATATGAGCAGTTTAAGGCTGTTCTCGGCTAATGTTAAAGAATAGGGCTCAAAGTTCGAACACATTTTCAGGTAGAAAAAATACTTCAATACTAATATAAATTATTATGGATATAACAAATATAATTATCTACTAAATATCGTTCTTAGAATTTTGATTTTTTTAAGAAAACTTGCAATATTTTGCCTTTATGTAAAATGGATATTCAATTTTCTATGTTAAAGTATAGGAGACGAAATGTTCGAACACATTCTCTACAAGAAAAAAATTATTGATTCAATCAGAATTGAATGAGTTAGAAGTATACACTTCTCTCTATCGAATAGCGTAGCCAGAATATTGTTTAATGTCGTTATTAATCAATTTTTTAAGGTTTCAAAGGGATTTTTGTTAATTATTGGCGTACTTCGGACTATCTGCAACAGATGGCGCCAGCATATTTTTTTCTGTAGTACGTACAATTGGCGAGGAATGCTTAATTTTGGCGAACATTTACAGTTACTTTCTGAAATGAAATTGTAGCAACATGTAAATTGTGACTAATGGTAAATAATGGAGAAAGCCTTATGATTCACAGAAGTGTACGCGAACCTTACGAACTAACCACTTATAAACTCTCCGGTTTGGGAATATTTTGTGTGTGTTCATAAAAATTTATTTGTGTGCAATGGTAAATTTGTATTATTGGAAAGATGTTTAAAATATAAGTTTTGATTTAGTGAAGTAAAAGCACAGAAGAGAGAATCTGAATTAAATTAATATTGAACTTTTCCGAAATAAATTAAAAGTTATATAAATTTTCTTTAACCTTTAAAAAATATAACAAAATGCAAATTATTATTTCGTGAAGCATAAAATGTGAAATTTTAATTTAGTCTCTAAGATGCACTGAATTAATTTGTTTATTCCAGCAAAAGTTACTTTTTTTTATTTAACTTAATTTTATTTATTTATTATTACTTTTCAAATCGAATTAAGCATCTCACAAAATTTAAGTCTTTAAACTTGCCTTTTCTAGGCAAATACAAAACACCAAGACATCCTTGTACTCTTTTTATTTCCCTTGGATTTTTTAATTCACCGATATCGCTCTTAAGGACTTAATAGTAGCCGAGCAATTAAAGAGGCGGACCCTAGACCACTTTAAGGAGCCTTTTTTCGACAGTCGATGAAGTCGGCTTTAAAGTTGACTGATATAATTGAGGAGTATGAAACTATCAAAGAAAGTTTTAAGAAGGGAGATTTCCCTAAGAAATGTGAAAATACTGGACTCAGGAGATATTTTAGTGTATCTAATAATACCTTTCAATGCAGAGGAGCCTCAAACCGTAAGGTAAGAAACGTTAAACAAGAACCGAAGCACACAGACCAACGAAAACTCTTTCTAGTAGTTATAGTCAGAAGAAACCTCCATGTTATGATTGTGGTTCTCCAGACCATTTGAGTCGTACATGCCCGAAACGAGGTCAAAGAATTGACAGAGTATCCCCTAAAATGAGCTTCCATCGGATAATCAACTAAATCATGTAACAGAAGTCTTGCTGGATGTTTACTTGGAAAACAAAATCAGCAAAAGTGGCAGGTACATTGGTTCAGAAGTGTTTAATTACCCCACGTGCGGTTGTAAAGAAGAGAAAAATAATTCTCGGAACGAAACAGATAGTCGCTCTGGTAGGTGCCGGCAGTTCAATCAGTTTAATTGGGGAGGACGTAAGTGGTGACATTGTGGGTACAGTGAAACTATCAAAGGATCACATAATATTATCAAGCATAGAAAACTCAACAGTTTCCACGAAAGGCTCATTTTAAATCCGAAACAAGGACAACTACACATCCAGTCTTAAGACCCCATTCACCAATAGTGAGTCATAAGAGCGTTTCATGAAGACCGACATTCTCTACAAATATGATAACGGGTCTGAATTAATAGTAGTCCCTAGAGAAATGAAGAAAAAACTAGTCAAAATGGCTCACGAAAATTGACATTGTTTGAACAACCAATACAAAAGATATAGTAAAACCAGATATCTTTATTCCAAACCTTCACTCCTTAACTCAGAGAGTTATTACAAATTATATACCATGCATTTTGTCCAATAAAGAAACTGTAAAGAAAGAGAGCTTCTTGAACCAGGTTCAAAAGAATGATACTCCACAAAACACCTACCATGTGAATTTCATAAGACCTATGCCTTCCACTAACAAGAACTACCAACCTTTTCTAACAGTGGTAGTCGCATTCACAAAGTTTGTTTGGCTGTATCCTGTCAAGTCCGTGGTGGTCGAAGGTGTTTTAGACAAACTGGAATTGTAACAAAAAAACGTTTGGAAATCCAGTTCGGATAATAACAGACAAAGGTTCACCATTCATGTCTGGTTCCTTTCAAGAATACTGCAAGGAAGGGAGTATTCAATATCTACAATCACCACTGGAGTGCCTCATGGTAACGTTGAATTGGAACAAATATACGAAATTCTCGTACCCCTCTTAACGGAACAATGTGGAAGAAAATTGTGTTCCAGATATTATTGAACTAAAATTGTTAGACGCACGTGAGACACGATGCGCCTCGGTAGACACGTTTTTTAAAAAATCTCTCTTCAGTTTTGGGTTGTCCTGGAGAGTCGCTGAGATCAGCGACGTAATCAGGACGCATCGCGTCATCATATGACGTCGTGAAAGGGGAAAACTTCCGATGAATTCCAACCTCATAGGAGCACTTTTGCTTTCTGAACCCTGTGCAAATAAGTAAACGTAAGCTCCAAGACATCGTCCCTTTAATTTTGTTTTTATTAAACATCAATAAATATATAGCAACGTTCTCTCGCTTGATTTTATTTTACTTTATAAATTTTCTCATTTGAGAGATCTTTGCTTTTGTTGTTTTAATACAATAATTCGAAGTTCGAAAACTAAAATTTTAACAATTATGTTACAACGAGCGAATAATGAATAGTATTAATTAATGATAATTAACAGCTATGTTAAAACGAGGGAATAATGAATTTTTTAAATTATTGATATTTAATTTCTATTTGAGACACAGTTCGTTTTCCTATACATTTTATCTTAAATTCAAAAAATACTATCTTAAGTTCAAAAATTTTCTTATAAAATAAATAGGTTTAAAAAAAAAATTACTCACGTGGTACAGTTTCCCTTTAATTTGAATAACAAGTATTTTTACTAGTAAACTTAAGCTTTTAAGAAAAGAATTAATTTAAATTCCCAATGTTTAAACTACTTAGTCCTTTTTTTTTTTTTTTTTTTTTTGTTATCAATGTGAAGTTTTGAAAATATTTCTGGTTGTTTTGTATAAATTGTTTGATTTTTCTAAGCAAAAAAAAACAAGGATTTAGATGAATGTTTATTTTTCATTAAAATCAAGAGAAAAATTATGTATAGTTGTATTTTTAACGTTTTTTCTTGGTGGATAATAGAAAAAAAATGTTAAATAATAAATAATTAGACAGTGAACCCATCATTGTACTTTGAGAGAATTGACATTTAAGAAAAGAAGAAAAAACATTAAAATTTGCAGTAATATGAATTTCCAATTATTGAAATATTTTGAAAAAAAAATAATTGTTTGCTTAAAATGGCTTCCCCTTATAATGTATGTAATTTTTAGTGCGTTTAAAAAATTTTCTCATAAAGATATGACATTCTAAAAAACTCCACAGGAGACATTGTAAAATTACTACAGGGTGCAGATTTCTTTAATCTCTCTCTCTATTCGGCTTCCGTATGTTTGTGGTATCAAAACTTGAAAAGCAGTCGATGATGCCATGAATTTTTCTTACAATGTTATAGTTCATAGCATCTGTGTAATTTAGCTTGTTTTCTCCGAGAGTTCCTAATGGAGACAGAAATTTCAAGAGTTTCCTAGAAGTTAAAAAAGATAATTATACTTGACAAATTACTATAACTATGTATCATACTTGTTCACTTACATTACTATTTTTACTCATTTGTTTTAAAATACGTCAAATAACGACCGAGTTTTAACAAGAAAACATCAAATGATAAATAACGCATTTTTTTGATAAGTCGGTGAGTCCGATCAGGCAGCCACCCTCTTTCGTACATTTTTTGCTTTCTGTTTTCAAAATGTTTCTTATTATGATGCTAAGTAGTAAAAAAACATCATTGTTGAATGATAAAATGTTTGTATGAGTCATTTATTGATGTCATATTATTCCAAATATTTAATCGATATTAGAATTTATCCATTTTATCTGAGAGCTAGATTGATTATCGGGCTTCAGAAAATAAAGATGTAGTTGATTTCTCTTGAATATTACATTCAATTAATTGCTGAGATTAAAGTATCAGATTATCCTTTTTCTACTCCACTTCTTATCAACAACAACAGCACCTGCTCTCTGGGGTCTCTGAAGCTAGAGAAACCCAGAGAAGGTCTCCTTCCTCTCTACTGATTTCTGATTAGTCATACCTGCACCCCACCTTAGCAACCTCCTACCATGCAACGCATGAAATGTTCAAATTCAGACCTGACCCCTTTTCT